>OX578138.1:94819913-94837413 GCA_951213105.1 Amaurobius ferox | reverse complement strand
AAATCTAAAAAGTTTGCAACATTTGTGTCATTATTACTTGCGTTTAATTGTAAATTTTTTGGATAAAAGTTTAATACTATAGGGATATTATTATTTGGGGATACACATAAAATGTCATCTATATATCTAAACATGTGCATTTTATGCAAGCTTGGATTAATGTTTTTTTCATAGAAGAATAAATACAGATTAGCTAACAATGATGAGGCACACCCCCCTTGTGGGATACCAACCTGTTGTTTAAAAATAGTACCACCATGTTGAATATAATTCTCATAAAGAGTGAAGTTAAGTAATTTTTTAAAAAGAAAATTTGAATATTTTAGGTTGATATTATATTTTTCAAAAATTCCTAAAATAATTCTATACAGATTGTGCAGATTATTATTTTTGTTGATTAAAATTAATATTGTCAAAAATGCATTTTACATTAAATTAATTATTTATTAGTATATTAATTGTACATGTAATCTGTTCTAAAACTTACTGCTGTGTACATTGCGTTGGTGGCCGCAAAACCCACCTATTTCTGTGCTTAACGGGATACTAAGTTAACAAACTAAAAATTAAGGTTAATAGTAAAGGAACAAACATTTATTTATCACATACTCAATTTACACTCTTTAGTTTTACAAATTAAATAAATATCACAATAGTGGAATACATCTCAATGGTAGTTCGGGGGGTGTAATGCCAGATGAATTGATATTTGGTTGGAGCACGTGGTTGGATGCATTAATTAGCTTTTCCTTAAAAACACAAATTTAGACAAAGAGGTTATCCTCATATAGTTTAATTGTACGGTACCTGATCTTCTTTCATATAACTTGGGTAACACCGATGCTTTGTCACACTTTACACTTGCAATACCAGATGAACATGAGCTCTCCTTCGAATTCCTATATCAGAGACGCACACACAACTCTTAACTCTGCTACCGTCGCTTCTTCTTGACTAGTCTAACTCCAACAGCCTGCCTTGACCAATTCTGACTCCCACTTCGAGCAACTCTCACTTATATCCCTTTTTCGGTCGGCGGTCCACGTGCTGAAATCTAGAGCTGAGGGCTAATCCGTAGACATGGCGTCGCCGTCTCGGTTGCCGCCAAACGGCTTAACGTGGTATGTAAACATGGGCGTGGTATGTAAGATATGGGGCCACCTGTATATTATCGCCCATCTGCTTAGCGTGGGGATAATCCGCCCGCATTCCTGGTTCCATTATTTTTTAATCCTTCCAAATATTTATTACTTTACATTTCTGGCATTACATTCTCACCCCCCCGCGAAAAAAAAAGTCCAAAAGTTACTCTCCCACAGTTTCACGCCAGTGGTAAGAAATTAAGTTCATAATGGTTCCTCGCAAACACATAAGTTCATCCATCGTGAGAAAGGCTGAGTTCCACTTTTTAGCCTCGTACAACTCATAGCTTTGATAGTTCTTTGTAGTTTCTTAATAGTTCCCTGTCAAGTTAGTCCATTATTCATAATTTCCATAATGTACCATAAATTACATGAGGATTACCAACATTCACATTATTATTAAATTGTAAATTTTGATATATATTATTTGCAATGCATAATTTTCATTTCTCCTTTTACATAATTATTTACATACGACATATCATTACATAACAGCATTCATTACTTTATTATTATTATACATTTTCTTGTTATCATTTCATTTTGTAACATATTGTAGTAGTGCAACTATCAACTTCCGATTCTTGGTTATGGTTGAATTCCATACCACCATATTATTTATAAATTACTTTGTTATTTCACTTTTTTTTTTTTTTTTTTTTGAACTTGCCATATATGTAATGTCAGAAATACATAACATACTTTTTGAAATATACTTATATCCACAATTTAAAACATAAAAACATATACATATACACTCAATTATCACTTTCTATTTATGACATTAATTACAAACTTTTTACATATTTTTCATATTCTTTGTTTTATGAAATTACTATTTACAACAATTCGAGGGCGAAAATTATACCCTCTGGCATTATAACAAACCTCATCATCATTTCTATTATTTTCACAGTTTAATTGCTTTTCTTTAGTGACCTTCCCTTCCTTAATCTGACTTTGATCATTATTTCTAATCACTTTCTCATTTTGATTTTTTTCTTTGTCCTGTGTGTGTGTGTGGTTTGATTCGCTTTCGTCACTATCTTTCAAATATTGTTTTCGCTCCGCTGCCATGTATAGTTTATTTATGTGCACTTTATAAGTTTTATTTTCATCACTTTTAAGACATATTATAACATTATTATTTCGGACTAATTTCGTAATTCTAAATGGTCCATCATATCGATCCTCTAATACCCTTGGTTTTAGGAACTTTTTTAGGTACACTGTCGCTCCTATAAATATATCGTTTTTTCTCACTATTTTATATTTCTTTATTTGTTTGTCATTTATCAGCTTTTGTTGTTCCGATGCGTCTTTCACGACTTTATCTATATTTTTTAAATGCTGTGCCACATAATTTTTATAATTATTTACATCACTATACATTATATCTATTTCTTCCTTACTTGGTATGTTTATTTGTTTAATATTTTCAAATGGCAATGATAAATCTCTAAGATAGAACAGGAATGAAGGCTCAAATCCTGTATTACTGTTAATAGTGTTATTCACATAAAACTTAAACCATTTTAAAGATTCATCCCATTCAAACGTAGTCTTTGACAAACACATTATACATTGTTTCATGTCTCTGTGTATTCTTTCACAACGACCTAAAGAACTTGGGAAATAAACCGAACTGTATCGCCTTTCAATATTTAATGCATTTGTAAAATCTATGTATTCTTTACTTTTAAAAATTTGAGCATTATCGCTTTGAATAATAATTGGAACTCCATAAGTTGTCACGAAGTTTGTTAGCTTATTCACTATTGTTTTAGCAGTAATGTCTCTGACTGCATAGGCCTCAAAGTATCGTGAAAACATGTCTACAATTGTAATTACAAAATTATTTCCTCCATTACTGCGCGGTAGTTTTCCTACGCAATCCAGTTGTAAATATATTCCTGGTTTTAATATTTCTGGCATAGCCTGAAGTCTGGCTGGTGGTATATTTTTGTGTTTTACTAATAAGCATTGATTACAAGACTTACAAAAATTTTCCACGTCTTGGAAAGCCCCTATCCAAAAATATTTTCTTGAAAGTAATTGGTATGTCTTTTTTACTCCGAAATGAGGGAAATGTGCTATCTCTATTATCTTTCCCTTTAGCGAGTGCGGTATTACAATCTTATTCTCATTTATTTTCCTATACGTTTGTCTTTTATTTTCCTTCTTTACCATTAACAGTTTATTTTGGCTATCAATATAGTATACCTTGTTATTGTGATATCGGTTTCTTCCTTTTTGTAATTCCTCTCTAATTTTACTTAATTTTTCATCTACCATTTGTTGCTCTAATATTTTCTCCACATTTATCTCATCATTTTTAATTAAAGTATTTACATATTTGATTTGGTTATCATTGTCAAATACATATCTCGAGCAATAATCACTTGCGTTATTTTCTCTACCTCTCCATCTGTTGTATCCTTAAGGTTCAAAAATTTTCAATGGGGTTTCAAAATTTTCAAAAGGTTCAAATGCGTTTTTTATTTTTAGCACAAGCTCGTCCACTGACATATCAGGCGTTTGTTTTATTTTATTGAAAGCGTCCTGTTCTTGCGTTATCGTTATTCTGTTTGAAAATTTTTTTATTAGTAATATTTTTATTTTATCAAACTCCTTTTCGTTTTGTAATTCAGGGTTTTGAATTAAAAACTGCATAGCCTTATCTTTTAATCTGGTTTTAATGATAGCCACTTTATGCTCTTCCTTCCAACTTGCTAACTCCGCTAATTCATCAAATTGTTTTATAAAGAAATTTATATCTTCCTCCTTACTCCCACTAAATAATGGCAGGATCTGCATTACTGGAATATCCATATTTTTATTATTTCTATCCAATTTACTATAATTTTTATTTGATATTTTTGAATCTTCTTTCAAACTTGAACTCCTTGTTATAATTGAACTTTTCACCACTTTTTTAACTGGTCCCATTCCTATATCCCATTTTTCTAATTATACCTTCGATCTCATTTAGAATAACCATTTTTTCCATTTCATTGATAAAACTTTACATAATCATACATATAACATAAGGAGAAATGAGAATTGTGCACAATATTTTCACAATCATCTATGTCGCCACCAGTTGTCCAACCTTATCAATATTTATTTTTTATTATTATTATTCCTTTTATTTTTATTAATTTCATAAATCCTTATTTTATTCCCGTTACTGCTAAAGTCACGAGCACCAAATGTGCAGATTATTATTTTTGTTGATTAAAATTAATATTGTCAAAAATGCATTTTACATTAAATTAATTATTTATTAGTATATTAATTGTACATGTAATCTGTTCTAAAACTTACTGCTGTGTACATTGCGTTGGTGGCCGCAAAACCCACCTATTTCTGTGCTTAACGGGATACTAAGTTAACAAACTAAAAATTAAGGTTAATAGTAAAGGAACAAACATTTATTTATCACATACTCAATTTACACTCTTTAGTTTTACAAATTAAATAAATATCACAATAGTGGAATACATCTCAATGGTAGTTCGGGGGGTGTAATGCCAGATGAATTGATATTTGGTTGGAGCACGTGGTGGGATGCATTAATTAGCTTTTCCTTAAAAACACAAATTTAGACAAAGAGGTTATCCTCATATAGTTTAATTGTACGGTACCTGATCTTCTTTCATATAACTTGGGTAACACCGATGCTTTGTCACACTTTACACTTGCAATACCAGATGAACATGAGCTCTCCTTCGAATTCCTATATCAGAGACGCACACACAACTCTTAACTCTGCTACCGTCGCTTCTTCTTGACTAGTCTAACTCCAACAGCCTGCCTTGACCAATTCTGACTCCCACTTCGAGCAACTCTCACTTATATCCCTTTTTCGGTCGGCGGTCCACGTGCTGAAATCTAGAGCTGAGGGCTAATCCGTAGACATGGCGTCGCCGTCTCGGTTGCCGCCAAACGGCTTAACGTGGTATGTAAACATGGGCGTGGTATGTAAGATATGGGGCCACCTGTATATTATCGCCCATCTGCTTAGCGTGGGGATAATCCGCCCGCATTCCTGGTTCCATTATTTTTTAATCCTTCCAAATATTTATTACTTTACATTTCTGGCATTACACAGATCATCTATATTAATATTATTAAACAAATCTTTGAAATCAAAGGTATAAATACTACGAATATTAGTAAGAGTTTTCAATTTCTTAACTACTTCAAAACTGTTTTTTACAATATGACAAATTTTTGAAATTTCATCTGACGAGGATACTTCATGTAATATCTTTAATAATAATTTTCCAGCATTAGTAATGTAAGAATTATGCCCACTGGTAATGGTTCGAAAAGCAACAGGGGATTTATGAAACTTGGGTACTAAAACAATATATGGAATGTTATTACAACTATTTTTTAGATGGATTTGCTTATATTTGGCTGATATTCTATTGTATAAGATTTTAAGGTTAGTTTTATGTAAATTATAGATATGATTATTAAGTAAGTGTGACTGAAGGGTATTTTTATAATAATATTTACAAATATATTCAAAATGAAATTGAATATATATATATATTGAACATATATATATATATATATATATATATTCAAAATGAAAAGAGGTATGGATGGAAACAATGTACCATAGGGTGGCCGGGGGGAGTTGTGACCCCCTCACCCCGGTTAAGCATGCTTTGCGTCGCGACAACCCTCCCGGAGAGCCGATATATTGCAAAATAGAATACGAATGTATTAAATTTTAAGATGTAAAACAGACATCATACACAAACAAATATAAGATATAATTGTCGAGATCCAGCCTTATCAAAAATCACCAACAGTAAAAGTTTGAAATATGTGCACTAGTATATATATATATATATATATATATGGCTTTTTATGATTATGTTGTAATGAGACGTAACGGATAACTTTAGGTTAATAATAAAATTTAGAGACTGTGGGCTGGCATCACATATTTATACACTAGCAGCATACCCGTTCTTCGTACGGAGTATATAATGTAAAGAAACTTGAAATTCATAATCATGCCCAAATTCTTATAGTATACTAAATGACATGTTTAATCAAAATATTCTGTTAAAATATTTAATATAATGCTCCTAGAAAGAAGTTTAAGAATCTCTGTTCTCGCTATATAAAATTATCTTCATGGACATATCTGAAGAATAAAACATCTTGGACCCCTTATGTAAGCAAATATAAAAAAAATATGGAATTGAATCAATATATGCAAAATAAAAGCGTTAAAATTGTATGGGACCCGTACTAATTATATACGCGAATATTAGAAAATATAACCTGTATTTGTAGATTACATGTATAAATTGAAAATACCAATAAACCCGTAATCTTTAAATCTGAAGACAGTCATTTATTCCAATATATGTCAAAATTAAAGTGCTAAAATTATATGGGAAGATATACACGTACTACTTATAATGTCCGATTATTAGTAGAAGATTACCCGTTTTGCAATATGAGTCACAAATGTTTTTTGGTAAAATACATCAGACGACGTAATAAATTGAATATATAATTAATCCCCTTAATCTTCATACCAGAAGACTGTACTTGATTCCAATATATATGCCAATATATGTCAAAATATATGCCAATATACCTGTACTACTTATATTCTCGTAGGTTAGAAGATATACCCGTGCATTCCTAGAAGATCACTCGTACAACGTACAATATGCGTGTGTCAGCAATTTTTGCCGCAATAAAACAATGGCGTAATAACTTAAAAATATCAATAATCCCTGAATCAATAATTCCGGAAAATATCAATAATAATAATGTTTAAACCTGAAGAGTATAATTGATATTATCCAGTCCAAAATGAAATGGCAATGAAATTTATTTTATATACATATCTTCATTATTCAAATCGGAAAGGATTTAATAAAAATCGTCTGCCGCATAAACACATTGGATTTAAATCCGTTGCTAAGGGACATGATATCATTTGCTTCAAATAAATTGGTAGAAAAAATATCGTCTAAATAGTTATATTTCTATGGAACATTTGGCGACAGTTTCGTCAAATTAGCGACATTTTAAAAAATCGCCAAATTTATCGCCAAGTGGGACTGTAGAACTGACAGTTCCACTTTGCGACAAATTGACGAAATATCATCACAATACTATCCCCTAACAAAAAACAATTAATATCATTTATGTAATTCAATTTTATCAATTTCAAGATATTTTTATAGATTTGAAAACATTTTTATCAATTTGGTGACATTTTAAAAATTCGCTAAATGTATTACTAAGTAGGATGGTTGGTCTGACAGAGAAATGCTAACCAAACATCATTTCAGTACTCTCTTCTAACAAAACAAAAAAAAATTTCATTGATATGTAGAAGACCCAAGCCACACGACCAACCCGAAGGTTTATGGCAGCTGTTTGTGTGTCGTTTATATCAATTTGGCGACATTTCCGTCAATTTGGCAAAGTTTAAGAAAAGTTGTCAAATTAGCGATATCCCTCCAAATTCGTAGCTTTGAATTTGCAGATCTGAATGAAACATTCTTATCCCGTTTCAATATACTAAATGAAAACACTACAATTGTATTAGAAGATATACCCGCTCTACTCTTTTTCTGTTTCAACAATCGGCTATATGAATTTATTGGCTAAACACAATATATGAGTTTAGTAGCTAAATACGATATAAGCTTGAAAACTCTTTGCCAAAATAAATGAAATTGATGTACGCAGTCAGCAATTAATATAATTAAAAGAAAAATCAAACCGTCCATTCATAAGATAACCTTTTATATCCATTTATCCATTTATTTATTATTTAAATCGAAAAAAAATAATAAAAACATTAACAATTACATTTAATTTAATTGCGATGACGAGCAACATGATATATCCTCCTAAAATGTTAAAATTTATTAACCACTAACAGCACACATGTTATTCGTACGGAGTGTATAATTTAAAGAAACTTAAAGTTCGCAATCATGTGCAAATTCTGTTAAAATATTAAATTTATTGCTCCTAAAGAGAAGTTTAAGAATATATGTTCTCACTATCCAAAATTATCTTCACGATCAGATCTGAAGAATAAAACATCCTGCCCCCTTTTGTAAGCCAATTTACAGAAGAAAAAATAGGAATTGAATGAATATATGCAATCCCGTACTAATTATATTGTCGCAGATCAGAAAATATGCCAATGTGTTAGTAGAAGATTACCCGTATTACAATATGCGTCTCAAAAATATTTGCCAAAATAAAAGAGATGACGAAATAAATTGGAAACATCAATAATATCCGTACTCTTTATACCAGAAGGTCGTAATTGATTCCAATATATGCCAATATATATCAAAACATATGTCAATATACCTGTACTACTTATATTCTCGTAGATTAAAATATATACACGTGTATTTGTAGAAGATTCGTACAACATACAATATATGAGTTTAAACAATTTTTGTTATAATAAAATAATTGCATAATAACTTGAAAATATCAATAATCCTTGAATCAATAATCCCCGAAAATATAAATAATAATAATTTTTAAACCTGAAGACCGTAATTGATATTATCCAGTCAAAAATGCTATAAGAAAAATCAAATCGTTCTTTTCTAAAATATATTTTTATATCCATTTATTTATTATTCAAATCGAAAAAATAATTATTAAAATTAACAGACAGATTTAATTTAATTGCGTTTCTGAGTAACATGATATAAGATAGAATCTTATAACATGTTAAATATGTCATGTCTTATAACATAAACTGCGAAATTAAATAACGATTTTGATTTCTCTATACTTCTCATTGTTCCGTAAAAGCTTGTTTTAAATAAACCATGAACCATGGAGATAGATTTCCCCTTTAAATCATGTTTCAAACAATTCATGTTTTCAGAAAGTGACTAATTAACGCAAAAAATCTCCCATCAAACTCAGAGATTAAATTTTAATTCACTTTCAAACGATTTTCAAGCTTTTCGTTTGGATAAACCACGGAGTTAGGGAGTAGAACTCCTAGGAAAAAGTTCCGTTTTTCATTAATATCTCGACAACCTTAGGTCTTAGAAACTCGAAACTTGGATAAAAGTTATGGGGGATATTTCAAGGCTATTCACCAAATTTCATTAAATTCGGTTCAGCCGTTTTTCCGTGATGATGAGACAAACGAAAATTTCGTTTTTTACTAATATCTCGAGAACCACTGGTCGTAGAAACTCAAAACACGGATATAATTTTAAGTGGGGCTATTTCTGGGCTACCCACAAAATTTCATCAAATTCGGTTCAGCCGTTCTCCCGTGATGGTGTGACAAACAGACAGACAGACAGACAGACAGATTTTCATTTTTATTTATATAGATTCCCCAAAAGTACTTAAATATGACTTATACATTGAATACACAGTGAAATTTTAAAGCAAATAATAAATAGATCAATTTTATTATGCGACATTACTGAAATCCCTAATGCGGAAATCTATATAAATAAAAATGAAAATCTGTCTGTCTGTCTGTCTGTCTGTTTGTCACACCATCACGGGAGAACGGCTGAACCGAATTTGATGAAATTTTGTGGGTAGCCCAGAAATAGCCCCACTTAAAATTATATCCGTGTTTTGAGTTTCTACGACCAGTGGTTCTCGAGATATTAGTAAAAAACGAAATTTTCGTTTGTCTCATCATCACGGAAAAATGGCTGAACCGAATTTAATGAAATTTGGTGAATAGCCTTGAAATATCCCCCCATAAATTTTGTCCAAGTTTCGAGTTTCTAAGACCTGGGGTTGTCGAGATATTAATGAAAAACGGAACTTTTTCCTAGGAGTTCTACTCCCTAACTCCGTGGTTTATCCAAACGAAAAGCTTGAAAATCGTTTGAAAGTGAATTAAAATTTAATCTCTGAGTTTGATGGGAGATTTTTTGCGTTAAATAGTCACTTTCTGAAAACATGAATTGTTTGAAACATGATTTAAAGGGGAAATCTATCTCCATGGTTCATGGTTTATTTAAAACACGCCTTTACGGAACAATGAGAAGTATAGAGAAATCAAAATCGTTATTTAATTTCGCAGTTTATGTTATAAGACATGACATATTTAACATGTTATAAGATTCTATCTTATATCATGTTACTCAGAAACGCAATTAAATTAAATCTGTCTGTTAATTTTAATAATTATTTTTTCGATTTGAATAATAAATAAATGGATATAAAAATATATTTTAGAAAAGAACGATTTGATTTTTCTTATAGCATTTTTGACTGGATAATATCAATTACGGTCTTCAGGTTTAAAAATTATTATTATTTATATTTTCGGGGATTATTGATTCAAGGATTATTGATATTTTCAAGTTATTATGCAATGATTTTATTATGACAAAAATTGTTTAAGCTCATATATTGTATGTTGTACGAATCTTCTACAAATACACGTGTATATCTTTTAATCTACGGGAATATAAGTAGTACAGGTATATTGACATATGTTTTGATATATATTGGCATATATTGGAATCAATTACGACCTTCTGGTATAAAGAGTACGGATATTATTGATGTTTTCAATTTATTACGTCATCTCTTTTATTTTGGCAAATATTTTTGAGACGCATATTGTAATACGGGTAATCTTCTACTAACACATTGGCATATTTTCTGATCTGCGACAATATAATTAGTACGGGGTTGCATATATTCATTCAATTCCTATTTTTTCTTCTGTAAATTTGCTTACAAAAGGGGGCAGGATGTTTTATTCTTCAGATCTGATCGTGAAGATAATTTTGCATTGTGAGAACATATATTCTTAAACTTCTCTTTAGGAGCAATAAATTTAATATTTTAACAGAATTTGCACATGATTGCGAACTTTAAGTTTCTTTAAATTATACACTCCGTACGAATAACGGGTGTGCTGTTAGTGGTTAATAAATTTTAACATTTTAGGAGGATATATCATGTTGCTCGGCATCGCAATTAAATTAAATGTGTTTGTTAATGTTTTTATTATTTTTTTTCGATTTAAATAATAAATAAATGGATAAATGGATATAAAAGTATATCTTATGAATGGACGGTTTGATTTTTCTTTTAATTATATTTATTGCTGACTGCGTACATCAATTGCATTTATTTTGGCAAAGAGTTTTCAAGCTTATATCGTATTTAGCTACTAAACTCATATATTGTGTTTAGCCAATAAATTCATATAGCCGATTGTTGAAACAGAAAAAGAGTAGAGCGGGTATATCTTCTAATACAATTGTAGTGTTTTCATTTAGTATATTGAAACGGGATAAGAATGTTTCATTCAGATCAGCAAATTCAAAGCTACGAATTTGGAGGGATATCGCTAATTTGACAACTTTTCTTAAACTTTGCCAAATTGACGGAAATGTCGCCAAATTGATATAAACGACACACAAACAGCTGCCATAAACCTTCGGGTTGGTCGTGTGGCTTGGGTCTTCTACATATCAATGAAATTTTTTTTTGTTTTGTTAGAAGAGAGTACTGAAATGATGTTTGGTTAGCATTTATCTGTCAGACCAACCATCCTACTTAGTAATACATTTAGCGAATTTTTAAAATGTCACCAAATTGATAAAAATGTTTTCAAATCTATAAAAATATCTTGAAATTGATAAAATTGCGCTACATAAATGATATTAATTGTTTTTTGTTAGGGGATAGTATTGTGATGATATTTCGTCAATTTGTCGCAAAGTGGAACTGTCAGTTCTACAGTCCCACTTGGCGATAAATTTGGCGATTTTTTAAAATGTCGCTAATTTGACGAAACTGTCGCCAAATGTTCCATAGAAATATAACTATTTAGACGATATTTTTTCTACCAATTTATTTGAAGCAAATGATATCATGTCGCTTAGCAACGGATTTAAATCCAATGTGTTTATGCGGCAGACGATTTTTATTAAATCCTTTCCGATTTGAATAATGAAGATATGTATATAAAATAAATTTCATTGCCATTTCATTTTGGACTGGATAATATCAATTATACTCTTCAGGTTTAAACATTATTATTATTGATATTTTCCGGAATTATTGATTCAGGGATTATTGATATTTTTAAGTTATTACGCCATTGTTTTATTGCGGCAAAAATTGCTGAGACACGCATATTGTACGTTGTACGAGTAATCTTCTGGGAATGCACGGGTATATCTTCTAACCTACGAGAATATAAGTAGTACAGGTATATTGGCATATATTTTGACATATATTGGCATATATATTGGAATCAAGTACAGTCTTCTGGTATGAAGATTAAGGGGATTAATTATATATTCAATTTATTACGTCGTCTGTTGTATTTTACCAAAAAACATTTGTGACTCATATTGCAAAACGGGTAATCTTCTACTAATAATCGGACATTATAAGCAGTACGTGTATATCTTCCCATATAATTTTAGCACTTTAATTTTGACATATATTGGAATAAATGACTGTCTTCAGATTTAAAGATGACGGGTTTATTGGTATTTTCAATTTATACATGTAATCTACTAATACAGGTTATATTTTCTAATATTCGCGTATATAATTAGTACGGGTCCCATACAATTTTAACGCTTTTATTTTGCATATATTGATTCAATTCCATATTTTTTTTTGTATTTGCTTACATAAGGGGTCCAAGATGTTTTATTCTTCAGATATGTCCATGAAGATAATTTTATATAGCGAGAACAGAGATTCTTAATCTTCTTTTTAGGAGCATTATATTAAATATTTTAACAGAAAATTTTGATTAAACATGTCATTTAGTATACTATAAGAATTTGGGCATGATTATGAATTTCAAGTTTCTTTATATTATATACTCCGTACGAAGAACGGGTATGCTGCTAGTTTCCTATAAATATCCATTGTATGATCTTTGCAGCAGCATAAATAGGATAATTTAATTACTAGACATAAATTAATTTAAAGTGAATATTATTATATTTTCCGAATCTAATATTAAAATTGATAACTCCTTTATCAATTAATATTATTTCTGCCTATTAATCAATTTGTCAATTTTAGTACTGCGGTTTGTTACACTCATCTGCAATTTTGAATCTAGCAGAAAATAGATTTTATCATCCGTTACTTTTGTTAAACACCGAAATTCAAGCGTATTTCAAGACTGGAAAAATTACCGATGTAAGCGAATATGATTTCACTTAATGCTCCACGTAAAATGCTTCGAAAATGAAATATTTCTTGGAAAGTTTCTTAATTGTGTGTACTTTTTCCCTTTCAACCAGTAAATTGCTTTCTTTAATGCGTTTCTAAATGAGCAGAACGATTAAAGGTATGTCTTAACGATTGAAAACAAACAGCAATGGGAAAATTTTCGTTCGTTAAACACTATGTTGTAAACTTTCGATGAAACTGTGCTTCTAACGAATTAAAAAGAAATTAATATTTCCGTATTTAACCAATGTTAAATTTGTTCCCATGTTTATCAAAAGGATGTAATTAGAAATAGCAATTTCTAAACATGCATTTTGTATAATCTTCACCTTTTAATTTTTTTAAAGGAAATTCAAAACAGCGGTGAATTGCATAAAAGTGTCTTAAATTATTATGAACTTGCCATCTCATGGGTGAAGAAATGCATAAAAACATTTGTCAAAATCTTGTCAAAAACTGTTTAACGATATTACGGATACATATTTTGACTGTTAAGGAACATACAGTGGAGTTCATATAAAAGTTTTTAAGCACCCTCTTAGCAATAAAAAATCTATTTGCATGTACAGTAATATAAATTATAGTTATATGCTTCAATAAGTAATAAAGGGAAATATTTGTAAAAATTCACTCTTATTCATACGTAAATCTTATAAAAACTCCTCTTATTGAAACAATGTAAATATAAATATCATGAATGTAAGTCAAATTATGTAAAAGTACCCTCAATCTAATACAATTTCAAGAGTAATATTCAACACATTTGCATGCACTCGATAAAGATGTTTCAGCAAAATTTTCTGTAGAATTCATTCAAAATAATGCGAGTGAAAAAATATTTAAACGCAATAACTTTTGAATACTAATTTGACACTTAATTTTACGCATTTGATTCACCTTTATTGAGAACTTATCAATATAATATGTTTCTTATCTTGTGGTTTTCCAAACTCAATCTATCGGAAACTAAAACAGGCCGTGCTCGTGACATTTTTAAAACTACAAATCGAAAAATGATTCTAAAGTCAATTACTTTTGCATCCGACTATTTCAGATATGTTTATTTCTGGAACTGCATTATCTGCTGTTGTCTTGTAAGAACTTCTGAAGCGTTAAAAGTTCAAGTAACGCAATTAGGAATCAAACGTAAAAAAATCTGATGTGGGCAGCACTTGACTTCCCTTATATAATGCAATGGATTTACTAGTTTCATAGTAAATGTACAAATTAACTTTAATTCATACGCAAATTTTTATTGAAAACCTTTTCAACTCGATATAAAATTACAAAAAGACAAAGATTTAAATTATGCAAAGGAATGTCCAATCTAATTTATTTTTAGGGACAATATGACATACATTTATATATATATATATATATAATCTATAAAAGTATTCCAATTAATTTCGCTGGAGAATGTATTCAAATTGATGCATATTAATAAATACAAAACAGTAATAATTTTTAACTTTAATATGACACTTTTTTTTACATATTTGATTGCTTTGCCTTTATCTGGAAGATATCAATATAAAATGTTTCTTATCTTGTCGTTTTCGAAACCTAATCTAAGTTCTTGACACTTTTTCATACTCGGAGTAGAAAGATAATTCTAAATTCAATTAGTTTTGATTCAGATTCACTCCAGGTATATTTATTTTGCGAATCCACGGTGTGAAAATTGCATTATCTGCCGCTGTCTGTTAAAAACTTGTAGTACAGTTTAAATAGCACAATTAGGGATCAAACAAGGAAATATAATGATTACATACAAATAATTTTGCGGAAAAGATTAGAATTTGATAAAACAAAGGTTGCACGATATTTTTTATGTATCTTTTAATTATTTTAAAATAATTTGGTTGGTAGTAATTCTTATTGCTATGAATTCGAATTTTGAAGTCCAGAAGAACTATAACTGATTTTCCGAAAAGTTAAGTTCCACCAAATGCTGGAAGCAGTTCTATAGTTATGCCACATTTAACATATTATCTCTCCTAAAGGGAAAACTATCAATTTAGCGGAATATTGTCATCTAACAATCTTGTATACGGACTTGGTTATCTATATTTCATAAAAGTACAAATATTTTATACTGTTAGACAGGGAGTACTTAGTTGCAGCTTTTTTTTTATTGAGGCTAATTTTGTTTGACAGTATATTGCGCTAAGCGTCAGGAATAGCCCTCTTAATCTAAAGTTGAGTCATTTAAGTTCATACACATTGAATAGTACACTATATAGCCAAAAGTATCAAGACACCCCTCCCAAGAAGTGGATGTGGCTATGTACATCATTGAACGAGATATAAGTGAGCACCACAGCTTCAGGCGGTTACAAACGTGTGTTATAAAGACTATGAGTAAGTCGGCAGAGCTAAGTCAGTTTGTACGTGGCATGATAATTGGATGTCATTGTTAGAACATATCGGTTTGTGAAATTTCAGCATTAGTGCAGGTGCCTCTATCAACTGTAGATGATGTCATTGTAAAATGGACACGTGTGGGATCCATAACTGCTGGAAAACGAAGTGGTAGGCCGCAGAAACTCACAGATCGCAGCCGTCGAATCCTGAAGAGAGTGGTGCTGAAAAATCGCAAGACCCCGGTCTCAGCGGTCACTGGTGAGTTCCAAAATGCATCTGTAGTACCAGGACTGTTCGTTGGGAGTTAAAAAATAGATTTCCACGGTCGTGCAGCAGCTTAAAAGCCCAACATTAGCACGGTCAATGTGAAACGTCGGTTGCAGTGGTGCAAAGCTCACCGCCATTAGACTATAAAGCAGTGGAAACAAGTACTTTGGAGTGATGGATCCCACAACATTGTCTGACAGCCCGATGGATGCGTCTGTAGATTTGGCAGATGTGAGGCAAACGTTTCCTGCCTGAAAATATTGTGCCAACTGTAAGGTTAGGTGGTGGCGGCGCATGGTTAGGGGCTGTTTTCTATGGTTCGACCTGGGCCCCCTAGTTCCTGTGGCGGGAAACATGAACTCTGCAATGTATGTTGATATTCTTAAGAACTCGACATTTTCAACTCTCCGGCAAAAGTTCGGTGAAGGACCTTTTCTATAACAAAAGGATAACTATTCTGTCCATACAGCGAAGGTTGAGCGTACGTGGTTTTCAGAGATGGGTGTTGAAAAATTAAACTAACCTTTACGGAGTTCCGATCTGAATCCAGACCAAATCGCTCATCCTCCATGGCCATACTCACTGCAGCTCTCATAACCAAATGGAACGCAATTCCTGCTGAAATACATTGGAAGTATTCCCAGAAGAGTGCAGGCTGTGATTGACGCAAAAAGTGGCCCAACATTCTATCAATATGTGCAACATGCCTCTCTGATTCCACAACGGTAGATGTCCGGATACTTTTCGCAATATAGTGTATAAACGTGCAAAAGTTCAGTCTTCCAGGTCAGCGGGAGGATAGGTACTTTTTAAGAGTCTAGAATGGAAAGGTTTTTTTTATACAAAACCATCCATTTTCTCCTTCCCCTGGATAATGGAATTGAAAATTCGTCTCCTTTGCGTTATGTACCTTAATCTCATTGTCAGTATTTAGGTAGTGGACGTGTCTCGTGGTCTATACTATGTGTACAAAGATGTAAAGATATAGTCTACACTCTAGTTTGTGGACGTGTCTCGTGGTCTACACTATTTGGCAAATATACAGGCTACAGTCTTTAGGTCATGGCTGTGTCTCTTGGTCTGTACTATGTGTAAAAAGGTACAGTCTACAGTATTTAGTGTGTGGACGTGTCTCGTGGTTTATACGTGTGTAAAGATGCAGGCTAGAGTTTTTAGGTCGTGGTCGTTTCTCGAGGTCTATGCAACGTAAGTAAAGATACACTACAGTTTTCTAGGTCACTGGAGGGCTTCTGTAGCTTCTGGGAAAACAAAGAAACGTTTGTCAATAATTATACAATCTAATTACATTTTTATGAATATCCGAATTTTATTTAATGCTATCAAGAGCTCTATATTTTAAAATACATGCACTCGTCTGCCATATTGTAAAAAATATTTACCCAGACGTCCAGTAGGAGGAATATTTTTTTCTTATTCAATAAAAATTTTATAAGGAAATTCCCCTTGCAGCTGTCAGATTGATCACTCGATTGGGC
>OX578138.1:94609913-94814913 GCA_951213105.1 Amaurobius ferox | reverse complement strand
CAAACTTGCATATGTATATACAAACGTGCAATGTATATTATACATATACAACAAAATTAAGGATGTTCTAGTTTCGAAAACATAAAAGCCTTCTTCTTCAGAACAAACAAGAGGAGCAACCTCGTTTATTCAAGGATGTTCGGCAAGGTATGCGTAGGTATTATGCAAGGTATGCGTAGCTGGTGGTAGGCTGGTGGTGGCCGTCACCGTGAGGAGAAATTAAAGAAGATAAATCACGGTAGGAAAAGAAGATGCAGGGTAAAAGAAAACATGTCGTCGCAGCTAGGAGAAATTAAAGATAAAGAATCACGAAGGTACGAAAACAAGAGGCGGTGTATCATGAAAGGAATATTGTCATCAACCATAAAACATCCAGCTGTATGTGCTGTCCTACCTTAGATGCTGAACTGACAAAAATGAGGTTTCATTTATTTTTTGGATTGAAGAAGAAAGTTGGACTTCGAAAATTGTATATCCCTATTTTTGTTGTATACTGCACATTTACAAAGTTTTTAATTATTTGCGTTATATTATAGTATTTGTCTAGTTTTTTGACAATATGAAGTTTAGAAAGTTTTTGTGAAGAATATTACGATCTTAGACTCTGTCTATTACTTCTAGGCTTGGAGTCATATTTTTTACTATTATATGTTCAGATATTTTTCTAACTTTACAATTTATGAAATATATAATAAATGTATATTATATACGCTTATTATTATTTTAAATTTCATAAAATTCGTTCTCAGGCTTAACGAACTAATTTTGCAACATTGGATTTATTTTCACACGAAAACCACAATCGGTTAGAAGTGGCAAAATAAATAGGGTTCTCATTTTGGCAATTATGCATTTCATTCCCAGTTCTATAAAGTACATGTTAGCAAAGTATTCCTAAACGTGAAATGTATCTACATATTGAATATGCAAATAGTTATAAATTAATAATAAAGCTATCATTCTGTTTTATATTACATCTACTGTATTTTACTATTTTGTTTTACTTTTAACCGCTATTTTAAATACCTATACAATCATTTAAAATGTTCATTTTATTGATATTTTGTTTTGTTTCATCTAAACAAAGGGATAAGAATCCATATCATTGTTTAAAAATAGCTTTATTTAATAAGAGTTGGAAATGAGCCAAAGTTACTTGATATCTGCATATGATGGAGTAAAATGGAAGTCAAAGTTCATTGGTATTTTAATTAGTTTATTTTAACCTTTCCATAACACAATGTCAGTTTTAAAGCTTCCCTTGTTTTGATTGTAAAAATAAAATATAATGTGGTAGCACATGACATTCAGTACAATTTATAAACTAATGCTGTTTTCCTTCATATATAATTATTTTAGTGAAATTAACTGTATTCTTGCTCTCGACTTAACTTTCTCATACCAAAACCAGTTTTTAAGGAGTTTATTTCATTTTTCGAAATTTTATAGGGAAAAATTTGAAAAATATGTATTGTTGGTTTAAATGATCATAATTATAGCACGCTAGGCCTCAATTCAAAAGACTTGAAGATATATTCTGATCGATACTAAGCTTGAGAATGCACTCTTTCGGGGGTAACTTGCCCCCCAGGTGTATGGGGGGGTAATGACGTCACGAACACAAAATTGTATCACGGATGATTTACTTTACAGTGATTTAAAATATCATGTTTCGTCATCATTGATAAATATGTAACTTTTTTTATATATAATTATGTCAAATTTTCTCCTACGCTGCCATCTCAAAAAATATAAAATGTCGAATACATTTTGAAATTTACACTCACATTTCCAAAAATTCTGTGAAAGTCTAGATTTTACGTAACCAAAACCGATTATAAAGTTTCGTGAAAATCGATTGATATTTGTGGCAGCCACGGTGTGCACACGAGAAATCGACCACAGACAGACGGACACAAAAATAGTCAAAACGTGTTTAGGAAGTCAACAATATATATTGGTATCAAAACATTGTAATCAGAAAATTTCATGAAAACAATACTTTATACTTTGTATGAGAAAGTAAAATTACACTACATCCAAAATAAACTAATTAAAATGTTCATGATCTTTGACCTCTATTATTCTCCGTCACCTGAACATATCAAGTAACTCAAATTATAATTTCTTAACTAAAATTTGTTACCTATCCTTAAAGGAATTTTGGAATGAAAGTGAACAATGAGAAAACGAAGGAAAACTACTATTATAAAATATTCATAACATATTTATAACATGTATGAAACTCAGCCGAAAATAGGTAAAATACAACAAAATCGACCAAAGAAGTAATGGGAAATAGCAGGTAAGATAAATGAAATCGAAAGAAAAGGAAAGTCAAATTGACAGTAAAATTAAAAAAAAAAACTTCGTAGGTAAGGTAATAAAAAGTTTTAAAGATGGCGTGTGGATTGTTTATAATTCAGAGATTCATATTTGAAACCTATAAGCCTGAAGATTATGATTGAATACTTAAAATGGGCGCATAATGGCTCGCCAATATTGATTGTGATGATAAATAACTACCAATATGCTATCTTTGTTATCTTGATGTATTACTGATCTATGTATTCCATCTTTAATTTTTTATTTTCAGCTTTTATTATTAATTTTAAAATTCTTATTTTGGAGTATTTTCTTATTTCATATTTCACTTATTTAATGCTACCTTGTTTTATCCAAAATATAGGGCAGGAGAGCAATTGGATATAGGACAGGTAATAGACAATATATGGCAAGATATAGGACAGGTATAGACAAGATATGGCAAGATATATAGGATTGCAATTATAGACAATATATGGCAAGATATAGGACATGTATAGACAAGATATGGCAAGATATATGGCAGGATTGCAAATATAGCAATATGTAAAAATATTTAATCATAATGCATGACAAAGGACCGTTTATTCAGAATATTACTTTTAAAGTATACGCATTTTAATTTGTCTAAAAATACTGAAAATATAAATTCTCTGCAGTTGTCACAGAAACACATTTCTTTCGCACATATTTAACCTTACAATCCTTTATCAGTTCTTTTTTCTAATTTTCAAACTCTTTCATAAAAGAAAAATCTTAAACTCATATTTTACTTTTGGCAGAATGTTAGAGGAAATGCGCAAAAGAGCTTATTCAAATGTTTTCCCTTCCCATCATGTCTGTAAGTGCAGGCAGAAAAAGAAATTGAGAAAAATTCACTTTGATGTTTAATCTTCGTTTATTTAAATTTCTACAAGTATGTCAAGGGAAAATATTGAAACATTTCTAAAGATTTCTCTTACAAAGATTTTTTTTTCCAAATAAAAGAACTTCTTTAACATTTCATTTTAGTTTCAGATAATGATTTAAACATGCATTTAAGACACGGGGCGCAATTTTACCTTCAATTACAGTAATGTCGCTACGAGTCAATTTAGCATCTTTCATCACTTTTGAAAATATTTTTTTTAAATAACTAAGAGGCTCTGCTTCTTGCTCGCTTCACTTCGCCAACCCCCTTAACTCGCTTCACGAGTCGGGAGGCTTTGCTTTCTACTTGAAGCTCTTGGATATGTTGCTATTATTGATTTCTATTAAGCCAAACTAAAATTCAAATCAGTAAATGATTCATTTCAACGGGTTACTCTATTATTTCTCTATAAATGTACTAAATTTTGTAAGTGTACTACAGGTGTACTACAAGTGTACTACATTTTATATTTTTGTATACTATGTATTGCGGTACGAAGTGGAAAAACTCGAGGAAATTTCTCAAACAACTGCGGCTGCTGTTCCTTTTAATATAGAAAGGAAATATCAGCTTTGCAGCCATGGTTAACAATAAATATCGCTTGGCAATATGTTTATATTAACAAATGATACATTTCGATGATGTCAATATGTTTATATTGCTAAGTGATATTGATTATATTTTGACAGTGTCAACTACATTTTTTATATAGAGAGAGCACATATCAGCTTTGTAGCCATTGTTAAAAATAAATACCACTTGGCAATATATTTACAACACATTAAATAAAACTAACAGCCATCGCCGATTAGTGTTGTCACATTTTGTAAAAGTTTTAATTTGCATTTGCTCTGTGATGTCTTCAATTGTATTCTTTACGGAAGAAACTTATTGCAGCAGTTATCTGTTGATTCGAAAAACTTTTCTGAAAAATTTCTGTGATTAAACATATAGGTTTTAGTAAATATGGAAATTTTATGCATTTATGCTACGTAACCGAATTATAAAAAATATTGAAAATTAATTCACATTTTTAACGATTAAAAGTGACTCCTGAAAATATTCCATGGGTCACAGTGTAATTTGCTCTTAAAATTCTAATGTGAACCACTTAAGAAATTACAGCAGATATCTTAACGACATTATACAAGCAAAAGACTGCGACAGGAGAGATCAACAAATTTCTGAAATTAAATTTCATATTATTAAATTGAAGACAAAGATCATCAGATGGCGTGTTTTTGAATCGAATTATATGTCGTAATCTTTAATTGCATGCAATTGCTTTTATATTAATGATATTAGTCGTATTAGTTCGCAGTACATCAGGAATAACATCAGAAATTTATACTTAGAAAATAAGTTATTCATCTCGTAAATATTTGGAAATTTATCTAAGGTGTATTAATAGAAATGTCATTTAATTAATTACCTGCAAATATTTTCAATTCGGAAACAAGGTCATAATTGGGATTATGTTCCATAGCATACAAAATGCGACATCTAATAAATCTACTTTATATTTAATGATAATTCTTGCCTAGCTCATCGTGCTACACTTGGCTTCTGATTTAAAATTTTTTTTACCTTTACCTTCAGTTTACAAGCAATTTTCTTTGGTATTTCTCGGGTATATATATATTACAAGTAATCATAAAAATCTTCAATTATATATATATATATATATATAATGCATATAAAAGGAATGGATATAAAGTGAAAAAAGCAAGGAAGGCTTAGCAAAAAGCTTACTTGATGGCGGTAAGGGGTTGTGACCTCACGCCCCAGTTTTCAACGAGCTCGTCATAAATGCCGCGGCACTGCACTTCTGGTCGCCAGCTTTGGCTCAAGCCCACCTCCGGAGTGACAATAAAAATTGTCACAAGACCTTCAAAAAGGAATGAACCGAGGACGAGAGTAAATTCACTACCGTACAAGCGATCTGTATTGCGGACCTCGGTAAAATGTATACAGCATCTTATAAGCGTGCTGCGGTCCTGTCATATGCATGATGCGATCCTTCATTCTCTAAATGAATATAAAAAAGACTTGAGCTTTACAGCATACGCTAAATTGTTTCGGTATAAATTATCTATATTTTTAAGCATAAAAGGAACTGGATATTTTTTAATATATGCTTGCTTTAAAAATACTTGATCAAAATCAATACGTAAATTTTCTTCTTTAATAGTTCTTTTAATTCTGACCAATCCTCCCAAGAATACATTGCGAAATATATTCAAGTGTAGGTTGGAGTGCCAATGTATTATTCCATTTATAGGTATTTTAAAATGGTTTCTTTTGTCATAGATGGTAAATATGATTGGGATTTGTCTAAAGTTGATACTCAAATCCAAAAACTCAACCACGTTGTTATTTTTAACTGGATTTTCTTTCAATATGAGGTTGGGTGGGTAGAAATCAAAGTTCATACAATAGTTTTCATTTTCATATCCAATAATCACGTCATCTACATAACGCAGGTAAACGATTTCGTTGTTAATATGAGACTGGCTTTCATAAAAACTAAGGTAGAGATCGGCTAGTATGGAAGAACATCCCCCCCCCATGGGGATGCCTTTAATTTGTTGATATGCAAAGATTCCATTGAAAAGATAATTTTCTTTGATGACTATTCTAATTATAGTCTTGAATTTATTGAATTCTATATTTCTTTTTAATTCATATTCTTCATATAAACGGTAAAGGATATTTGATAAGTCTTCTAGATCTATAGTGTTGAAAAGTTCTTGGAAGTCATAAGTCTTTAAGTATAAAGGATTTTTATGATATTTTAATGAATTTATCACTTGTTGGCTATTTTTTATGATATAACTTCCTTTATTATTAATTTGTAGCAAAATAGGTTTTAAAAGCTTTAGTAACATAGAATTGGCTTTTGTGAGATACGTATTACATCCGACAGTAACCGGTCGGAAACATATAGGGCTTTTATGTGGTTTTGGAATATTTATCAAGTAGGGGTACTATATGATTCCAGTGAATTTGATGCCTGTTAATAGATATAAGGCTTTAATTTTATTTGAAATTTCCCTAAGGGGAATGTTGATTTTGCAATAAAGTATATCATTCTCATATTTTGCTCTCAAGGTGTTAATATAAAAGAACTTGCAGGTGAATGCGTAGTTGCTTGAGGCTTTGTCAGTATAAGTAATTTTATACCGTTCTTGAATGGTCTTGAGGAACTTGATGTTCAATTTACATTTATCAGGTGGTTGGTAATGTTTATTATAATAATACTTGAAGTCTCTGCATATCATATATCTCCATTGATGGAAGGTGAAATCAGGCAAACTGAATCGGATGGATTGGTTATAAATGAATTTATCAATATCTTCTTGAAAAGCTTCATAAGGATTGCCATGATAAGGATTTCTATATTTTGTACCAAGTTGGAAAGCTCTAATTAAATTGCAATAAAGTATATCATTCTCATATTTTGCTCTCAAGGTGTTAATATAAAAGAACTTGCAGGTGAATGCGTAGTTGCTTGAGGCTTTGTCAGTATAAGTAATTATATACCGTTCTTGAATGGTCTTGAGAAACTTGATGTTCAATTTACATTTATCAGGTGGTTGGTAAAGTTTATTATAATAATACTTGAAGTCTCTGCATATCATATATCTCCATTGACGGAAGGTGAAATCAGGCAAACTGAATCGGATGGATTGGTTATAAATGAATTTATCAATATCTTCTTGAAAAGCTTCATAAGGATTGCCATGATAAGGATTTCTATATTTTGTACCAAATTGGAAAGCTCTAATTAAATTGTAATCTTCTAGGACATTACAATCTCCTGTTACTATATGTCCTATTAAAGGATCGGAATAAGGATTATTTTTACAATTGCATTCTGTTATATTTTCTTTGTGTAGATTTTTACTTAATAAATTATAGTTAAAAACTTTTCTTCCCATAGGGATGACATATCTATAAGTAGTCATGATTTTTAAGTTATTTATAGGAAGGATATTTTGATGTTCTTTCAATATTCTGCGAAATGGAATAAGATTAAAGGTTTTGTTTTGGAACACGATGTTTAAATAAGTTGAATAAGTGACTTGATCTTCTTCTTCGTTCTTCAATTTAATATTAAGAAAGTGAGATCGTTTTTTTAACCAATCGCTGATAGTAGCTAAATTAAGTTTCTGAAATATAGAGGTTTCTTTCGTTTGCCGGATTTTTAATTGTTTGAACCAAATTGTCCAAATGTTTAGCATGCATTTTTTACGTATACTCAGTATATAAGTACGTATAAAATCAGGTTTATGGGTTTCAAATCCATATACTTCTTGTATAAAACCCCTAAAAGACTTGATGCAGAAATCTAAATGTTGCTTTTTTCTGTTTTTACTCCGGAACCATCTTTTACGTACTGTAACTGGCCTGTAGTCAATACTGAAGTTTAGTGGTGAATGATAATAATCATTATTATAGAGCTTATTAAACATTTATCAGGTGGTTGGTAAAGTTTATTATAATAATTGTTGGTAAAGTTTATTATAAACACCTTGAGAGCAAAATATGAGAATGATATACTTTATTGCAAAATCAACATTCCGCTTAGGGTAATTTCAAATAAAATTAAAGCCTTATATCTATTAACAGGCATCAAATACACTGGAATCATACAGTACGCTTACTTGATAAATATTCCAAAACTACATAAAAGCCCTATATGTTTCCGACCGGTTACTGTCGGATGTAATACGTATCTCACAAAAGCCAATTCTATGTTACTAAAGCTTTTAAAACCTATTTTGCTACAAATTAATAATAAAGGAAGTTATATCATAAAAATAGCCAACAAGTGATAAAATCATTAAAATATCATAAAAATCCTTTATACTTAAAGACTTATGACCTCCAAGAACTTTTCAACACTATAGATCTAGAAGACTTATCAAACATCCTTTACCGTTTATATGAAGAATATGAATTAAAAAGAAATATAGAATTCAATAAATTCAAGACTATAATTAGAATAGCCATCAAAGAAAATTATCTTTTCAATGGAATCTTTGCATATCAACAAATTAAAGGCATCCCCATGGGGGGGATGTTCTTCCATACTAGCCGATCTCTACCTTAGTTTTTATGAAAGCCAGTCTCATATTAACAACGAAATCGTTTACCTGCGTTATGTAGATGACGTGATTATTGGTTATGAAAATGAAAACTATTGTATGAACTTTGATTTCTACCCACCCAACCTCATATTGAAAGAAAATCCAGTTAAAAATAACAACGTGGTTGAGTTTTTGGATTTGAGAGTATCAACTTTAGACAAATCCTAATCATAGTTACCATCTATGACAAAAGAAACCATTTAAAAATACCTATAAATGGAATAATACATTGGCACTCCAACCTACACTTGAATATATTTCGCAATGTATTCTTGGGAGGATTGGTCAGAATTAAAAGGACTATTAAAGAAGAAAATTTACGTATTGATTTTGATCAAGTATTTTTAAAGCAAGCATATATTCAAAAATATCCAGTTAATTTTATGCTTAAAAATATAGATAATTTATACCGAAACAATTTAGCGTATGGTGTAAAGCTCAAGTCTTTTTTATATTCATTTAGAGAATGAAGGATCGCATCACGCATATGACAGGACCGCAGCACGATCATAAGATGCTGTATACATTTCACCGAGGTCAGCAATACAGATCGCTTGTACAGTAGTGAATGTACTCTCGTCCTCGGTTCATTCCTTTTTGACGGTCTTGTGACAATTTTTATTGTCACTCCGGAGGTGGGCTTGAGCCAAAGCTGGCGACCAGGAGTGCAATGCCGCGGCATTTATGACGAGCTCGTTGAAAACTGGGGCGTGAGGTCACAACCCCTTACCGCCATCAAGTAAGCTTTTTGCTAAGCCTTCCTTCCTTTTTTCACTTTATATCCATTCCTTTTTTATGCATTATATGGTGTATAGTACCTCTTGCTGCTTTGCGCATAATTACTATAACACATATATTTCTGATAATCCACTTTCTTTATATTATATATTTTATATATATATATATATATATATATATATTATAATATATATGTGTGTGTGTGTGTGTGTGTGTGTGTGTACAGTGCAATTGGATCGATTTCGCTGTAGCGGAATTTTCTAATAATGTAAGGAACCTAATCTCTGCCGCATCAATAGTCAAATAAAGATTTTAGCTAACTGTACTACATATATAATTGTATATAGTTGTGTATATAGTTTCAACTGATTGTACAACGATTATGATTTAAAAAAATCTGATGTGGGCAACACATGACTTTCCTTATATAATGTAATGAATTTACTACTTTTACAGTAAAAAAATAGGTTTTTCTTATAGTAGATACTAATATTCTTTCCAAGATATTGAATTTTCGACAATTAGTTGTCATTTTCATTGATTTAGCGTCATTTTTATCCATTTGACGAGATTTACGTTAATTTGGCAACATTTCAAAAAGTCGCCAAGTTGGCGACATTTCGCCAAATTCGTCGCCAAAATCTCGCCAAGAGTTATGCACTAAGAAAAAAGTTATTCTTACAGCAGATAAATGACTATTGGCGTTCAAATACAAAAGTATTATTCAAAGTATATTTTTTCATGAATGGAACGAGCTAGATCCACGAGAATGATGTCACTCAATTTATCGCATGGTATTACATATGAAAAGTGAACATGTTTCTCAATAGGAATTTTTTTTATGTGACTTTTTCATAATTTTTTTGAAAAATGTACAATATCTCGAGAACGGTTCATGTTAGCCTTCTAAAATTTATGCCAATCGTTTTTTAATGAAAAATTACATAAGAAATGTCTATTTGCGTAACTTTATTAGCGGTTTTGATTTTTTGACGATTTTTTCAAAATTTCATTCGAAAATTTAGGGAGGTTCTGAACATTCGATTACGTATAAAAACAATAGGCTTCCAGTGTTTACGGATTGTGATTTTTGTACCAAATTTGGTTCGAATCGGTTCATTCGTTCGTCTGTTATCGTCTCCACAGACTCACTGACACACACACATACACACATACTTTCACACACACACACACACAGACATCACTCCAAAAATGTTTGATTCGTGATCAGGGATGCTTGAAACGTGCTCTCCCGTCGAAAACTCGAATTCGAATTTTCGACCCCGTCACAATACTTTCCTTATACATTATGTATATAAGGAAAGTAATTAAAACAATTATTTTAACTCATACATTTAGCATATTCTACAAAATTCTAACAATCAAGATCATGAAAAATTAGTTTTCTTAATTATTTTTTACTTTCGTTATATACAACAATGTATAAGGTACGTATTGTGACTGGGTCGAAAAATTCGAATTCGAGATTTCGACGGGAAAGCACGTTTTAGGTATCCCTGATCACGAATCGACCATTTTTGAGGTGATGTGTGTGTGTGTGTGTGTTTGCGTGTGTGTGTGTGTGAAAGTATGTGTGTGTGTGTATATATTGTCGTAATCACTCGAACCCACGAAACTAATTTTTAATATTGTTGCTAGTAAAATTTGAAAAAAAAAATGAATTCTGGTATGAGAAAGTCGAATTGAGCCACACTCTAGTTAAACATTTTATGTTTCGAAACCGGTAGACACCAAATTTTGTATTTTATGTTGAAGTTATACGAATATTTTTTATTAATCCCTTACTCTTGTTTATGACATCACATCTTTCAAATATTTGAAAGTCAAATGCTGAATAGGCTTCGACAAATTAAGTTTCCTGAACATATAAACAAGCTTAGATTACATATTTCGGGATGAAGCGCATTATACATAGTCTATACACGCATGGTTGAACAAAATATAGTTTAGTAATTCTCACCATAAGAACACAAAATTGAAATTTAAAACATTCATATCTTTAATGTTCTTTTCTAAAACAACGCTAAGTCTCAGTTTCAATGGTAGTGGTATAGTGTTCGCAGAAAAAACTAGATCGAACTGGGAAAAACATGCAAAAATAAAAAAATATATATTCTTATAATTGTGTAACGTTTTCTTACCTTTGCAGGTATCCCATCACCCTCCAGTGACCTCTAATATTAAATCTTTGTACACATAGTATCGATCAAGAAACATATCCAAATTGCGGCATATACTCAATTTACCCCTCCCGGGAGAAGAAAAAGGAAGAGGCCATTCGAAAACTCATTTTAGATCCAGCAAAGATCTACTTTTTAGATAATGCTTTGTGACTTTGACGTCTGAATTTTTACACACTTATAGCACCCCCCGCCGGCCGTCTAAATAGTTGCTCATGTCCTTTGGATGAGTCGGACGGTCTGGGTCTTCAACACTTATAGTACCCCCGGTCACTCTAATTGCTGCTAATACCTTAGGGTGAGTCATTTGGCATGGGTTTTCTACACTTATGTTACCTAGCTACAGAACTGAATGAAGCCGGATTTTCTATTTATACCCAAGGGGCAGCTAAAATAGGAGGAGGGAGTTAAAAGTAACTCCAGAAAACCTAGGTGACCTAAAAGGCCGAAACTTTGCATACTTATAATATCGATCAAGGGCCATCATCTAGCTAAGTCAATTTTCGAATAAGAGCATTTTCAACACTATGTGTCACGCATTATTAAACAAAGTAAAGCTTATTTTAAAAAAAAAGTTGCTACTTGATTTTTTCAAAGTATTAGTGTCCCTGCTTTTAACAAGCTCAAATACTTACATTAAACTAAATTAGTAAAATCAAAAACATATGAGAGTTACTGAATTGTTATTGATCCTACATTTTTTCCTTTATTATATTATGGAATAAAGTTTAGAGAAGATATTGCTTTCACGAAAATTGCCGACTTTTGATGGCAATATGTATTTTAGGCCCTCCTAAATACGGACTAGACTATTTTTAGATTGGTGCCCGTTTGTCTGGCTGTCTGTGATCGATTTTTTATGTAAACGGTAGCCGTCACAAATATTAACGAATATTTACAAAAAAACTATATGCGGCTTCGTTAACGAAGAATCTAGAACTGGATGAAGATTTTTGATATTTGAGCGAAAAGTTCGAAATTATATATTTTCTTAACATGGCAGCATATAAGACAAAATTTAACATAATTGTGCATGAAAGGGGTTATATGCGGCTCAGTGATTATGGAACTTAACATTTTCAATCATTATAGTAAAATACCATGCCGGAATACAATGTTAGTATCTGCGAAGTGTTTTGTCCCTTTGGCAGAGGGAGTTACCCTCGAAGGGGTACATTGTCAAACTTGGTATCAAACGAAAAACTTTTTCAAGCCCTTTCAAATGAAGGGTAACATGTTGCAATTGTGATCATATGGACTAACGATACAGTATTTTTTAATTTTAATTTGCAAAATTTGCAAAAACGGAAAGATACTTGAAAATTGATTCTGACATGAGAAGGTAAATCTTGAGCCAAACTCTAACACTAATTTTTAAGGAATTAAAAAATAAAAGTAAAAATGGCGAACAGCTTAGAAAATGGATTACAGATCACTATGGATTACAGATTGATTGGCTATTATCTTTATGATATGCATACGAGTGATCTCAGACAAAAATATAATTTAATGTCTCTTGAAAAAAGAAGAAAATGGTCCTGTCTCCTGTTTTATTATAAAGTTTAAAACAACACTATTAATTGCCTAACTCTGCTTTCTTCCCTGGAATTTCATATACCTGTAAATAATACTAGGAAAAAAATTTTGTTTCACAATACTACTGTCAAACCCAATTACATGAAATGATATTCTATCTATAAATTTGTTGATCTATATATTACCTATTGTACTGATATTGATATATTTAATTTCACTCCTGCCTGTTTTAAAAAAAACCCTGTTTTGATGTGCTTGACATGTGTACTATTTAGTATTATTGTATTTTATGTTCTGTTCTTTTAACATTTGTGTGGCTACTGTAACCGGATATCATCTGTAGTGCTACGCAAATTGAATAAATAAATAAATAAATTGAATAAATAAATAAATAAAAATACACCTTTATTTGCCCTATCTGATGCCGATCATGTTTCTAGTGATTAAATGAAAAAATTTTATTTGCATGGAAAAATCGACAGGTTCCTTAAACAGCAAATATTTTAGATAATTTTAAATATCAAGATTTTAATAATACAACGCTTCTTGTACCCTTCATGTATTGCACAAAAATATATATTTAAAACCCAAACTTCCCTTAAATACAAAATTAGTTGTAGACTTTCACTTAATATAAAATCGCTAATCTCCTACAATTTATCTAATGGATGTTTGATTCTATGGAAACCCTCCCCAATTTAACGTAATGATTTCCCCACATATATAGAAAGCTACTCCATTGACAAAGAAAAATCAATTAAGTTGATTCGCAAACTGCTCAATTTCAAACACTTTACTATGAGATAATGGAGCATAAGGCATGTTTTTTTATTTTATTGAAAGGGTGCTTTAAAAAAGAATTAAACTTTTATGTAGATTAAAATATATCGAGTAATTAGCGCTTGGCCCAACTTCCGTAACATATAATATTCACTTTCGTTTAGTGTGAACATGTATGAAAATTAATATTCCTCTTGTCTTAGTCCTTATGTTGGCCCGAAGTTCATATACTTTCTATGCAAACAATTTTGTAATTGTTCTACAGTTAAAATTGTGTATAAGCATCTTTGTTTGGAAATAACATAACCAAAAAATAAATCATTGCTAACATTTATATTTAATTTAAATATACAATTATCAGATATACAATAATAGTAACAAACAGTAATGAATCTGCAATATCAGTTAGAAGCTATGAGTAAACATTTTTGTTTCGATATACCATAACCAACAAATAAATGATTGCTGAAAATTCTATTTAATTTGAAATATGCAATCGTCAGATATACAATAATAGTAATGAATATAAAATACCAGTTAGAAGCTATGAATAAACATCTTTGCTCAGATATATCATAACCATAAAAGAAATGACTGCTGTAACATCTATTTACGTAAAATGATGTGGGCAGCACATGACTTTCCTTATACAAGGCAATGAATTTCCGACTTTTACAGTAGAAACAAAATAGGTTATTTTTATAGTGGATACTTATATGCTTTCCAAAGTATTGAATTTTCGTCAATTAGTCGTCATTTTTATCCATTTGGCGAGATTTTCGTTAATTCGGCAACATTTAAAAAAGTCGCCAAGTTGGCGACATTCCACCAAATTCGTTGCTAAAATTTCGCCAAGCGTTATGGACGGAGAAATAAGTTATTCTTATAGCAGAAAGATGACTATTGACGTTCAAATACTAAAGTATTACTCAAGGATATTTTTTCATGCATGGAAGGAGCTAGATCCACGAGAATGATGTCACCAAATTTATCACATGATATTACATATGAAAAGTGAACATGTTTCTCAACAGTTAATATTTTTATCAATCTATGAGATTTTTTTAATACATTTATTTGAAAAATATGCAATATTCCGAGAAAGGTTGACGCTAGTGTTCTAAAGTTCATGTAAATCGTTTTCTAAGGAAAAATTATATAAGAAATGTCTATTTACGCAACTTTATTAAAGGTTTTGATTTTTTGATGATTTTTTCAAAATTTCACTCGAAAATTTAGGGTTTTCTAAACATCTGAACATTCGATTGTCTTTAAAAACAATAGACTTCCAGTATTCACGTTTTTTAATTTTTGTACCAAATTCATTCGAATTGCTCCATTCCTTCGTGAGATATCGTCTCCACAGACTCACTGACACACGCACACACACACACACACAGACATCACTTCAAAAATGTTTGATTCGTGATCAGGGATGCTTGAAACGTGCTCTCCCGTCGAAAATTCGAATTCAAATTTTCGACCCTGTCACAATTCGTTCCATATATATTATACTATGTATACATATAAGGAAAGTTATGTACAATCGTTAGATACAAAATAATAGTAACAATTAGTAGAAATATGCAATATCAGTTTGAAGGTGTGGATAAACATCTTTGTTTTGAAATAGCACAACCAAAAAATAAATTATTGTTGAAACTTCTATTTAATTTAAAATATATAATTGTCAGATATACAATAATAGTAACAAATAGTAACAAATAACACAATATCAGTTAGAAGCTGTGGATAAACATCTTTGTTTGGGAATAGCATAACCAAAAAATTGAGAATTGCTGAAAATTCAACTTTATTTAGAGTACACAATTGACCAGAATCAGAGATCGAGTTCGGGTTCTTGAATTGTGGTTTACAAGTGAAGTTTTATGGCTGTACAATTTCATAAAACTTTTATAGTCTGTCATATATAGTAGTTATTATTGATTGTTATTCATATAAATTTAAAGGTTATTATATAAATATGTGTAAAATAAGAAATGATTAATTAATGTTTGATAATTTTGCAATAGCCGTGAGACGCACAGACGTTTAAAAACAATGTATGCCAGTATTTCAAGGCTGAACAAGAATTATATTTTTTTTTGAAAAATGCAAAAAATGCAACAACTGCTTTTAAAATTAACATTAACAAAAGATGCAAAATACTTTTAAAAATAACATTCACAAAAATATAAAATACAAAATAAGTGTTTTCTGCAGAAAAGAAAAATCAAAATACTTAAGTCCACACAAACACAAATACAAAATACATTTTAATTTCTAACTAATTTATGTCTTACGGGTTATTTATTTACACGTTTTAAACCAAACAACATCTGATATTTACAGCACATGAATTTCCATATAGCACTTATTTCAATGAGATAATGGGAAAGATCCACGCCACAGTGATTTTAACGTTGTAATGTACACTGACATTTGGCGCTCTTCTGGATGTCAGCATCTAAAATTGTTTTGAAGTACAAAGCAACTTATATTTTGTGCAAATATGGCTTGACTATTGGAAACGTGTTAACATCTTGTAAATGATATACATCAACTTCTTAGTGGCTGATCCAACTTCTTAGTGGCTGGTTCAACATCTTAGTGGCTGGTCCTGTGCAGGCGATGAAACCAGTATATATATTCTGCTCAAGCTAAAGAAGATTTCTCAGAACCACGAAGTCCTTCTCCAATGAATTCCATTACATGTAAACATTAGGGCCAACGGCCGTACCGTGCTGAAAATACCGGTTCTCGTTAGATCACCGAAGTCAAGCAGCATCGGGCGGGGTTAGTACTTGGTGGGTGACCACCTCGGAACACCGCGTGCTGTTGGCCATCTCGGGTGCGGTATTCCCGTGGTTTGCGCGCTAGATTTGCACGCTACCACAAATGCCGTCGTGTTCATGCGGAGTACGATCACGTTAAACATGTGGGTCCGTAAGTCCATCCGAGTGGTTGGTGGTAGGGGAAGGAGGGTACGGTCCCTGTGGATGCCTCCCCCACTGGGTTCCGGTCTAAATTGGGTGGCACTTCCCGGCCGTCCATACAGTTACCTTACACCTTTCTGGTAGATCGGACGGTCTGGGTCTCAACAACAACAACAACATGTAAACATTAGTGGTAATGAGGTTGCGGATAGATTGGTCAAAGAGGGTAGTGAGGACGAAACGACCACTGGTTCTTCGCTTACTTATCAAGAATTGTACTCAAATGCAAGACCAAAATTAAATTTAATTTGGCGTACTCCACCTGCGTACCAATGGTACACCGGAACTTCCCCTGGCGCTCTTCTGGAAATTAAATGTGATCGTGGCTCCCAGACTGCACTAGCTAGACTTAAAAGTGGCCACCTTAAGTGTCTTTCTTTTGAACGCGGGGGAAAAATACATCCCACTTGCAATAAATGCTGTGACCATCCAACCTCCCCGGAGCACATTCTGAGTTGCGTCGGACTTTCCAAGGAGGACTTGACATCTGTCCCCCTTTTAGTTATTGATTTTCTGGCGGTCAACAACCTACTGGAGTTGATCTGACTTATGTCAGATCTGTTAAAGAGAATAAGCAACAACAACAACAACAAACGATATACTCCATTACGCTAAAGTACACCATTAATTCATTAATTTGGGGTCAATTGTGCACCACATTAAAAAGTAGCAAAGTTGGCTATATTTCGCCAAATTAGTCTGCAAAGCCACCGAATTTGTCGCCAAGTTTTACACATTTAAGTATACATATTATTGGTAATTTTTACGTAATTTTTAGGTACATTTATTTGAAAATTGTACATTATCTGATGAGCGTTAATTAATTTATTAATTGATTATTTAAACGTTAGTGTTCTAACGTTTAAATCATTAGTTTTAGAAAAAAATTACGTATGAAATGATTATTATTTAACATTATTGACAGTCCTTATTTTTTATGATTTTTTCAAAAATTCATTCGAACATTTGAATGTCTTCCGAACGTTCGTAAATGTATAATTTCAATAGGGTCCCAGAATTCAGGGTTCGTAATAATATTATTTCTGCAATCGTAACAAATTACATTGAAATACTCTATTCGTTTGTGAGATATCCCATACTCATTGATACACACACACACACATGCACATATAAGGGACAAGGGAAGAACTTCAGAAATTAGATTAATTGCTACACAAAATCAATCGAGGAATAGAAGCGACATCATAAAAAGTGGCAGGAGTGTAGAAATAATTTATATTTGTCGTCTAGTATAAAGAGCAAAGTTTGGGACGTTATCCCAATGGTATTTTCAATATTTCAGGTGGTTAAATTAAATGATATTTTTAGCACATAATTATTTAACAAAAATCGATTAAGCAATTTATTTCGTAACTTTAAATGAAATTTTTATATTTTCTTTATTTTGCTCAAAATTAATTTTGAAAATTCACAGACAATACAAAATACTTTTGAAAATAAAATGAGTAGTACACAGTAAAATACGTAGTTTGCATACGTATATTATTATTATCATTTTTTTTTCTCATTTTGTATTTTGAAGATCACTTGAATTTTTAGGCCTTGCCATTTTCACTAATGGCCTTGGAAAAGTCTTTAGAGTTGTGAACTTAGGTTGTTGGTTTTGTTGTTGAAAAAAGGAATAGGAAAAGCAAAAGATGGCGAAAAAAAGAAACAAACTTATTACCTATTCAGGAATAGCAACACAACTGCTTTATAAAAATAAGAAAATGCCAAACACGTAAAATAAATATAAACGAAATAATGAAGCACAAGTTGAATTTAATGACTGCATGCAGATATTTCATATGTAAGTTTGATGTCCATCATTAATATTAAAATGAATGATTAATGCATAGTCAAATAAAAAAAATGGGCACGAATGTAAGAGCAAGAAGGGAATATATACCTAAGTACCAATAGGGGAATATATACCTACATGCAAGGAATCAAAGCTCACTAATTAGGAAACATCTAACTGAAAATGGATTAAAAAACCACCAATCTTTAGAAACAACCAAAAATTCACTAAAAAATGCAAAAACAGAGCAAAAACAAAAATTATATAATCACAAAATACATCAGAAGTATGATAAATATCTGATGTGGGCAGCACATGAATTTCCTTATAGGATGTCCCAAAAAGATTGAAACGCACTCTAATTCTTTATCTGTTGGAGATAAGTGGGCATTGCAAAAAAGTTGAAAGTAAGTTATCAAATAAGACTGCGTTAATGAAATCGTTCTCCCATTAATTTTCAAAAAGTTATACTTTCAAATTTTTATACGACTCCCTTAGACAAATTTTGTCAATCAGAATATTTTTATTTTTAATGCAACAAGATCATTAAAAACCCCGCATATCTGTATCTTTAAAATAGAGCAAGTTATATTTATTTGAAAATTGAACATTATGAATGGGGACCATATATCAAATTAGAAATGTAAATTTGTGACATATCACAAAAATGATAAAACTAGAGGATAATACATAGGAGACATTTCTGCGAATTCCGTGTAGACTCACGATGCAATCAGGGATTCTTAAGTACTTTTCAATAACTAAGTACTTTTTCAATAATTAAGTACTTTTAAGTACTTTTTCTTATCTAAACAATTTCCATCGTCAATTTCTTTATAATCCCTATTTTCACTGATGAAACAGCCTTTCACATGGCACGGAAAGTGGCATAAGTCGGATTTTTTACTTTACTTTATCATTACTTGATATTACAGGTACAGATATGTGGGGTTTTTTAGTGATCTTGTTGTATTAAAAATAAAAATTTTCTGATTAACCAAATTTTTCTAAGGGGGCGGATTAAAAATTTAAAAAATGTAACTTTTTGAAAATTAATGGGAGGACTATTTTATTCACGTAATCTTAATTTCTACCTTACTTTCAACATTTTTGCAATTTATATTACCCACATATTTCCAACAGGTAAGGAATTAAAGCACGTTTCAATCTTTTTGGGACATCCTGTATAATGTAATTTACTTCTTTTATAGTCAAAAAGTAATATATAAGATCCACCGCACTTTGTTTTTAACGTAAATTATGTATTGGCGATTTGGAAGATGACAGCTTGTAAAACAATTTCAAAGTATTACAATTACCTTACTAGCCGAATACCCGTTGAAAATTAGGCGTCATAATTAGCAACCCCCGAATAATGCAAAGTTTTGATTAATTCGCGTTTCACATATATTCGACAAATCGAATATTTTGGAGAACAGAAATCCCTAAAGAAGAAAATTTTGGAAAACTTAAATTGCCCACTTCTTCCTTTCAAACTATCTACCTGTACAACAAATTAAAATCTCTATCTCATCCCAAAGTATGCTATTTTATCATTTCAACTTTCCAACGTTTTTCTGTGGATCACATTCATAAATGAACATTTTTGAAAAACTCATTCGTGTTTGGTTATTTATCAGATGGTTGGCCCATATACCAAATATCAAGCCTCTAACACATTTAAATGGAAGCATGTCTTATTTATTCGGAAAATCGAATGTCTTGGCGTGCGGCACTCCCTATAGTAACAAACATTTGAGATCTGAAATTGAACATTTTCTTCCTTTCAAACTATCTATCCATACACCAAATTTGAAGTCTCTATCCCATCGCGAAGCATGCTTTTACTATCATTTCACCTTCCGAAAGTTTTTCTGTACACCTTCCCCTTAAATGAACATTTTTGAAAAACTGTATTCATCTTGGGGTTTTTTATCAAATGATTAGGATATATACCAAATTTCAAGCCGATATCACATTGTAAAAGAGGCGTTTTTCAATTATTCATCAAGTCGAATATTTTAATGTGCGGCACCCACAATACCAGATGTTGGAACATTGAAATTGCACACATTATTCCTTCCCAACTATCTACTCATACACCAAATTTGAAGACTCCTGCTTTTTCTATCATTTCACCTTTCGAATGTTTTTGTGTGGAGTACTCACCCCCCTTTAATGAACATTTTTAAAAATCTGTATTCTTCTTGGGTTTTTCATCAGATGATTCGCCCATACACCAAATATCAAGCCTCTATCACGTTTTAAAAGAGGCGTTTCTCATTTATTCCAAAAATCGAACATTTTGGTGTGCGACATCCCCAAAATAAAAAAATAACGGAATACTGAAATTGCACACTTTCTTCCTTCCAAATCATCTACGAGTGCACCGAATTTGAAATCTCTATCTCATCCCGAAGCATGTTTTTTGTTATCACTTTAAACATTTTTCTCCGGAGCACCCCCTTAATAGAACATTTCTGAGAAACCCTATTCGTCTTGATTGTTTTCATTAAATGATTAGCCCATATACCAAATTTCAAGTCTCTGTCAAAATTTAATGAAGGCGTTTCTCATTTATTTGGCAAATCGCACATTTGGATTTGCGGCACCCTCTACAGTAAAAAATATTGGAAATCTGAAATTGCACACTTTCTTCCTTTCGAACGATTTACCCGCACACAAAATTTAAAGTCTCTATTTCGAAAATAAATTTTCTAAAATTGCTATGTGAAACTTTTAAAATAATTATTTAAATATTCATTAATAATTGACATTTCGTAATCAGCAACTCTTAACGTTGCTCATAAAATTTTTAATCTGGCGTTACTGGTGTTATGACAGGCGAAGATTTATATTTGCTTTAGAGTCACATTCATTATTAACATTAAAAGTCCTCATGAATGCTAAAAATTGGTTCAATGGTCACATTCATCTGCATGCGTTGTTGGACTCAGCAGCAGCCTTCATATTTTATAATCAGCAGCAGCCTTCATATTTTATAATCAGCAGCTGCCTTCATATTTTATAATCAGTTGCAGCCTTCATATTTTATAATCAGCAGCAGCCTTTATATTTTATTAGTCCCCTGGACTCATCCGGATTGTCACACTGGTCTGTTAGATTCAATTATTTCTGCCCTCTTTCATTTCTTGCATTCCACAGACTCTGTCTGAACTCTTTGAATTATCACTGAACTTGGTGCATCTGTTATAGCTCCGGCTTTATCTGCCCATTGGTTAGCAGGTTTCTGTGAGGAGCTATTTCACCGCTCATATTGCTTACAACCCGCGGTGTAGGAAACTTTTCATTGGCCACTTTACGTCATGGCTCGCTGTACCAAACACCACATGACCCTTCTTCCTGTGTGGGCTTTTCTGTTGCATCATAAATCGCTATAAGACCTCTTTATGGCCTGGTCATAAACCACATATACTAATTTAACAGCAAGTCTTTTTGTCAGCAATTGTCGGAATGAGCTAACCTTTTATGGCTCGGGCCTCGCATTGACATTTATTTCAGGGTACTTTTGTATCCTACGTCTGTCATCAGACGAACACGTCCTTGAAATGGCTGTATACTGCTTTGGAATTTGATGTACGCTTAATGCATACAGGTCTGCTTAATGCATACATGTTATATAAATGTTTATTATCAGATACATTGTTATTTTCCTTCGGTATAAGGCATGCAGTTAAAAATATTACTCCTTCTGATGCTGAAAACTACTAGTTTGATTTTCGGATAACTTACTAGATTTCGATGCTGATGAATACATTCGAGCCTGTTTATAACAAATATGAAACGGTTGCAAAATTATTCAATCTGACGCTGCAGTTTATCGATTTTCATTCTATTTTGCAATAAAATATTGACAACCATATATATTGCAGCTTTAAAAGCTATGCCCCAAACAGTGTTAATCACCTATTCTCTGTAAAGAATTTCCATGAAATTGGCCCTAATTATGCTGTTTAATATCATTATGGAGAAGGTTTTGGGGACATATTTGTCTGAAATTAAACACGGGTGAAGGTTATAATGGCATTACATATAAATTTACTGTAGCTTACATTGTCATTTTAGATTAATTTATTGCAGGTTAAATTGTCATTTTAGATTAATTTAGTGCAGGTTAAATTATTTTTGTATATATTTTTACTCCAGTTTACATTGTTATTATTTTCCTTATATACATAGTGTATAAGGAAAGTATTGTAACGGGGCCGAAAATTCGAATTCGAGTTTTCGACGGGAGAGCACTTTTCAAGCATCCCTGATCACGAATCAAACATTTTTGAGGTGATGTCTCTGTGTGTGTGAAAGAATGTGTGTGTGAAAGTATGTGTGTATGTGTGTGTGAAAGTATGTGTGTGTGTGTGTGTGTCAGTGAGTCTGTGGAGACGATATCTCAAGAACGAAAGGATCGATTCGAATGAAATTTGGTACAAAAATCGCAATCCATGAATGCTGGAAGCCTATTGTTTTTAAACATAATCGAATGTTCAGAACCTACCTAAATTTTCGAGTGAAATTTTGGAAAAATCATAAAAAAATCAAAACCTTTAATAAAGTTACGCAAATAGACATTTCTTATGTAATTTTTCCTTAGAAAAGGATTGACATAAACTTTAGAATGCTAGCATGAACCATTCTCAAGTTATTGCACATTTTTCGAACAAATTTATAAAAAAATCCAATAAATTAAAAAAAAATATTAACTGTTGAGAAACATGTTCACTTTTCATATGTAATATCATACGATGAATTTGGTGACATCATTCTCGTGGATCTAGCTCGTTCCATTCATGAGAAAAGATACGTTGAGTAATACTTTTGTATTTGAACGCTAGTAGTCATTTACCTGCTATAAAAATAACTTATTTCTCCATCCATAATACTTGGCGAGGCGTAGGCGACGAATTTGGCGGAATGTCGCCAACTTGGCGACTTTTTAAATGTTGCCAAATTAACGAAAATCTCGACCAACTGATAAAAATGACGCTAAATCATTGAAAATGACGAAAAATCGTTGAAAATTCAATATCTTGGAAAGAATATAAGTATCTACTATAAGAAAAACCTATTTTTTTACTGTAAAAGTAGTAAATTCATTGCATTATGTAAGGAAAGTCATGTGTTGCCCACATCGGATTTTTTTATATTTGTTACAGGTTACCTAGTCAGTTTAGATACATTTACCTGTACTCTCTAGTTTAAGAGGCGGCGGAAGGAGGGGGGTAAATTCGACAAAATCCATCCTCTTAAATACGACTGTGAGTTGGATTGACTCTATATCGATGGCCGTTCTCCGTCATTTTGACTACTATTAAGGATACTAAACTATTCCATATACGAAAGGGAGAACTAAGGAGGAACACTAGAAACGTCCAACTTATATGAGCCAGTATTAGCACACAGCAATTGAGAGACACATTAAGTGCTCTAAAACGCTATTATAGATCGCTATCCGTATAGCTTGTTAAACCCCTCTATCCGTATAGCTTGTTAAACCCATCTATTGCTTCGCCAAATCTGCGTATACTGAATCTTCATCGTTACAGAAGCTCTGAAATGATATAGAGAATTGTGAATATCTGTACAATACAGTCTAATACGAATGAGCTGAACCAGCTAACCGTTTTATATGATATCTAATGAGCTTTTCATGAAATACATTTTATGTTTTAGTTTAAGACTTAAAGATTAACATGGCACGTCATTCATACGATTCCTTAAATACCACGAAATTTTAATATTAATTTCAACGTAAATGAATATTAAAATAAATATATTAAGAAAAATATATAATTTATTGTTAATTTCCTTATATACAGAATGTAGAAGGAAAGTATTGTGACGGGATCGAAAATTCGAATTCGAGTTTCGACGAGAGAGCACGTTCCAAGCATCCCTGATCACGAATCAAATATTTTTGAGGTGATGTCTGTGTCTGTGTATGAGTGTGTGTGTGAGTGTGTGTGTGTGAAAGTATGTATGTGTGTGTGTTTGTGTGTGTTATTGAGTCTGTGGAGACGATATCTCACGAACGAATGGAGGGATTCGAATGACATTTGGTACAAAATTCAGAATCCGTGAATACTGGAAGCCTATTGTTTCTAATCGCAATCCAATGTTCAGAACCCCCCTAAAGTTTCGAGTGAAATTTTGAAAAAATCATCAAAAAATCAAAACCTTTAATAAACTTACGCAAATAGACATTTCTTATGTAAATTTTCCTTAGAAAATGACTGACATAAACTTTGGAACGTTAGCATGAACCGTTTTTGAGATATTGGACATCTTTCAAATAAATTTATCAAAAAAAATCACATAAATTATAAAAAAATATATTATCTCTTGAGAAACATGTTCACTTTTCATATGTAAGATCATGCAATAAATTTGGTGACATCATTCTCGTGGACCTAGTTCGTTCCATTCATGAGAAAAGATACTTTGAGTAATACTTTTGTATTTGAACGCCAATAGTCATTTATCTGCTACAAGAATAACTTATTTCTGTGTCCATAACGCTTAGCGAGATTTTGGCGACGGATTTGGCGGAATGCCGCCAACTTGGCGACTTTTAAATTATTGCCAAATTAATGAGAATCTCACCAAATGGATAAAAATGACACTAAATCAATGAAAATGACGACTAATTAACGAAAATTCAATATCTTGGAAAGAATATAAATATCTTCTATAAGAATAACCTATATTTTTTGCTGTAAAAATAGTAAATTCATGACATTATATAAGGAAAGTCATGTGCTACTGACATCAGATTTTGTCGTACAGTGTTATTTTATGATCACTTGCAAGCTATACAGTTTGAACATGGCCACATTTATCTTAAATGCTTGTTCTTTCCTCCGCGAAAATCGGCAACCATTCCAGCTCAAAAATGATCGGCAGGTGGTGCTAGTAATCATCTAAAACTTTCCATTACCATCTAGTTACCATCTAAAAGTACCTGCTTTACCTTGGAGGATTCGTTATACTTATTTAATTTTGATCTTGTTTTCAAATTTTTTTGACTTTGATTTTCTTTCATTTTAGTTTCCCTGCAATACATGGTAATGTATAGGGAAGTATTGTAATCATGTCGAAAATCGCAACTCGAGTTTTCGACGGATCTACACCAGGGACGGCAAATAGGGGGCACGAGGGGGCGCGGTCGCGCCACCAAATTTTTCTTATTCTGGACCACAAAATTATTATTCTGGACCAAAACTAAAAAGTCGTAATAAAATTTCAAGCAAATTCAGGGAAAAAAATCCCCAAGGTGAAAAAAATCCCCATGATGATGAATATTCAATATGAAATAATAGATTCAGTATCTAATGAAATTGAGACAAGATTTAATGAGAACAATATATCCGTTTTGTTTGCCCTTAATTCAGTATTATCCCGATCAGATGTCGGAAAAGAAAAAGTTTCAACCATATGCAAAGTATATAACTTCCAGAAAGAGGAATTGCTATGTGAATTGAGACTGTTTTATCAATGGTGAAAAATTTAAACATAGACCATCCCAATTTTAAAAGTCGCCTGGATTATTTTAAAGAGCGGAATTTAAAATATGTGTTTCCTGTCTTAACATCATTAAATTGTTTTGACTGTGTCAATCAGCTCAGACAGTTGTGGTCTTTTTCGTGTCTCAGGAAGTTGAAAAGTTATTTTCGCAGTATAATGGGTACGAAAAGGACTTTCATCTTTAGTTATTTTAGCTATAGAACAAGTTATACCACTTGATTATGAAGATATTGGAACAAAATTTTCTCTTCATCCAGGCTCTAAGAACCGGCGTTTAAAACTTCAATAGCAGGTAAATGAATATAGATATTTGTATTTAGAAAAATTATATTAACGACAATTATGTTAACGCAATTATGTACAAAAATTATGTTAACAACAATTATTTTTCTCAACATCAATCCAATTTTGTGATCCCTCTGCCCTCTCCCCTCTTCTCCCCCCTGTTAACAAATATTTTATTTATTTCATATTGTAGATTTTCATACAAATTTCGCACCCCCAAATGAAATGTTGAAATGCCGCCCCTGATCTACACGTTTCAAGACCTCTAGAATACGAAAAAACCATTTTTAACGTGACGTCTGTGTGTGTGTCTGTGTGTCTGTCTGTCTGTCAGTGTATCTGTCTGTCTGTCTGTGTGTCTGTCTGTCTGTCTGTCTGTATGTCTGTCCAGATTTTGTATCCACTCTAACTAAAAAACTAATGGACCGAATTTCACAAAATTTGGTAGGAAAGTCACTTGTGAGCGAGTCTGGTGCTGATTAGTTTTGGGTACCATTTGAGATAAAAGAACCCGCCTTTTTTTGCGAAATGGCCCGCAGAGGCTTGTATCCAATCTAACTGAAAAACTAATGGATCGAATTTCACAAAATTCGGTAGATGAGTCACTTGTGGGTTACCTTGGTGCTGATTAGATTTTGGTACGATTCGGAAACAAATAACCTGCAATTTTTTGCAAAATGACCCGCAAAAATCGTCAAAATCTAAAGTAAAGAACTACGTATGCTCAAATATATCCATTAAATGCTGATTTAATACGTAATTTTTAACAACGAAAAGAATAAGACCAACCCCATTACACTAGATCTAGCCGTTCTCGCGATATTTTAGTCTTTCGTATTTTCTCTACCTCACCTTTGCAATAAGTCCGGTTACCGAATGAGAAAGAAAATTGAAGAAAAAGTGAAATGAATTTAATTAAAATAAAGAGAACTTTGATATAAATCTTCAGGGAAAGTCATGTGCTGCCCACATCAGATTTTTTTTAATTATAGTATCTAGCTTTTACTATGGTTTATTGTGTGGTGCCTTTTTATACACCAAATAGCATGATAGACTGTATTAGTCTTTTCGAATTTCCCTTGGAAGTCAATCGTCGGAAGAAATGGATTATAAAATATACTTTTCAAAGAAAGTTTGTATACATGTATGAATTCGGTACAAATTAAACCGTAAACGTACATAGGTTAAAGTGTGAACATTTTAAATCTTTCTTGTTCTTAATAATTAAGAAGTTGTTGACTTTTCAAAGAAAGTTAGTATACTTGTATAATTTCGGAGCAAATTAAACTATATTATGAGCCATTGATCGAAAACGAACCGTTACTGCTGGTTGACACAATTAAACATGGCAAATATTGGCTGTGGTTTATATACTTTGTATATAGCACTATATATTTGAAATGTCCATATGTTTTCATTAAACAGTTCATATGGATAAAAAACTTTTTTATGTTTATTTATATTTTATTGTATGGAAATTCAAATCAGATTTAATATTACAATAACCCTGAGCGAAGCTGAAATTTCAATCTATCAATGTATAAATGTCAAGATACCAAATTCACATCGTGTACGGTCTTTAAATTATTCATCTTGTTCCAGCTGTTACTGCAAGATGGAGATACATAGCCTCTTTAATTAGGTGTATCGCGGTTTCCACATTTTAACAATAGAAAAGGGGGAAATGAACATGCATTTTAGTAGGTGGATATGGTTTCAATGATAAAATTCTTCAATAACGAAGACAGTTGTTGATGTTGTTGAGACCCAGACCATCCGACCTACTAGAAAGGTGTAACTTTAATTTAAATAATTTTCAGATGGTGAAAATCAAAATCTGCCCTGTCGAAGCTCTCTCTTCATTTATCTGACAATTTGAAAAAAAAATAAATGTATTTAGTAAAATTTTTTCTAGTGCAAATCTCACGGAAATATAGGGAGCGTTTTTTATATCTTAAAGTCACATCTAATGCCTTTTAAGAGACTAAAAATCTCACATCTCCATCGTTCATTTTTCTGTTTGGAATATTAAAGTAAATCAATATTTTTACTTTCCTTATATACATAATGTATAAGGAAAGTATTGTGACGGGGTCGAAAATTCGAAATCGAGTTTTCGACGGGAGAGTACGCTTCAAGCATCCCTGATCAAACATTTTTGAAGTGATGTCTGTGTGTGTGTGTGTGTGTGTGTGTGTGTGTGTATGAAAGTATGTGTGTGTGTGCGTGTGTGTGTGTCAGTCAGTCTGTGGAGACGATAACTGACGAACGAATGGACCGATTCGAACCAAATTTGGTACAAAAATCACAATCCGTAAACACTGGAAGCATATTATTTTTATACGTAATCGAATGTTCAGAACCCCCCTAAATTTCCGAATAAAATTTTTAAAAAATCGTCAAAAAATCAAAACCACAAAAAAAGTTACGCAAATAGACATTTCTTATGTCATTTTTCATTAGAAAACGATTGACATCAATTTTAGAACGCTAACATGAGCCGTTCTCGAGATATTGTACAGTTTTCAAAAACATTATAAAAAAGTCATATAAAATAAAAAAAAATATTTCCTGTTGAAAAACATGTTCACTTTTCATATGTAATAATTTGCGATAAATTGGGTGGCATCATTCTCGTGGATCTAGCTCGTTCCATTCATGAATAAAGATTCTTTGAATAATACTTTTGTATTTGAACGCCAATAGTCATTTATCTGCTGTAAGAATAACTTATTTCTGCGTCCCTAACGCTTGGCGAGATTTTGGCGACGAATTTGGCGGAATGTCGCCAATTTGGCGACTTTTTGAAATATTGATAAATTAACGAAAATCTCGCCAAATGGATAAAAATGACTCTAAATCAATGAAAATGACGACTAATTGTCGAAAATTCAATAGCTTGGAAAGAATATTAGTATCTACTATAAGAAAAACCTATTTTTTTTACTGTAAAAGTAGTAAATTCATTACATTATATAAGGAAAGTCATGTGTTGCCCGCATCAGAATTTTTTTATCAAATTGTGGACTTTACTGAAATGTAGTAGGCGTGGTTAATATCCTCAAACAACACAGTATTCATTTTGAAACAATAGACGGCGAACTCCTATTGAAGTCCGCTTTTAATTTAGTCAAATGTTTAAAAAATCATTATTATAATTTACTAAAATTACAAATCGTACTAAAAGGAGTAGTTAACACAGTGAAACCTTATTTTATTTCTTTCAAAAGAATCTTTCGAATTTAGAATAACTTAACGTCTAAAAATTGTTAGCAAATCCGTGAAGGGATTCTCATTATTTTTACAATATGTTTAATTCCATACTATGTAAATAACCTTGTTGCCACAACTGGGAATCTAACCACGGATCTCCATACTGGTATGTCGAAGATTTATCGTTGAGTTCCTGCGGACGGAATTGCAAAATAAGCTCTTAAGTGAATCCAGCAAATACATCACACGAAAAACCCGGAAACTTCCTCTGAAAGCGAGTTATTTCCTATCATTTTAAGCATTTCTCTAATCTTTATTCGAATCTCTCAAATGCCATTTCTGATATAATATTTACTAAATAACCACGTCGGAAATAACAATATATAAAAAAGTTGTTATTTAGTTAGCGATATGTTTCGTTCTTTTGTATCTGAAATGTTGGTTGAGATGTGTAACTACCATGTACATCTCTTTTGTTTCTGAATTAAGAAGAGAAATACATAGATGAGCCATATATAAGATGCGGATATTTTATACAATCTGGGATTCCAATGGCAACTTAGATGTCCCCCGTATATCATTACACCATCAATTAAAAAATCTGATGTGGGCAACACATGACTTTCCTTATATAATGCAATGAATTTACTACTTTTACAGTTAAAAAAATGTTATTCTTATAGTAGATACTTATATTTTTTCCAAGATATTGAATTTTCGTCAATTAGTCGCCATTTTCATTGATTTAGCGTCATTTTTATCAATTTGGCGATATTTTTGTTAATTTGGCAACATTTCAAAAAGTCACCAAGTTGGCGACATTCCGCTAAATTCGTCGCCAAATTCTCGCCAGGCATTATTGTCGGAGAAATAAGTTATTCTTACAGCAGATAAATGACTATTGGCGTTCAAATACAAAAGTATTACTCAAAGTATATTTTTTCATGATTGGAACGAGCTTGATTCACGAGAATAATGTCTCAAAATTTATCGCTTGGTATTACATATGAAAAGTGAACATGTTTATCAATAGGAAATATATTTTTTTATTATATTTAACTTTTTGATAATTTTTTTTAAAAATGTGCAATATCTCGAGAACGGTTCATGTTAGCGTTCTAAAATTTATGTCAATCGTTTTCTAATAAAAAATTACATAAGAAATGTCTATTTGCGTAATTTTATTAGAGGTTTTGATTCTTTGACAATTTATTCAATATTTCACTCGAAAATTTAGGGGTTCTGAACATTCGATTGCGTATAAAAACAATAGGCTTCCAGTGTTTACGGATTGTGATTTTTGTACCAAATTTTGTTCGAATCGGTCCATTCGTTCGTCAGTTATCGTCTCCACAGACTCACTGACACACACACACATATACTTTTACACACACACACATACTTTCACACACACACACACACACACACACACACACACACACACACACACACACACACACACACACACACACACACGCAGACATCACTTCAAAAATGTTTGATTCGTGATCAGGGATGCTTGAAACGTGTTCTCCCGTCGAAAGCTCGAATTCGAATTTTCGACCCCTTCAAAATACTTTCCTTATACATTATGTTTATAAGGAAAGTAATACAAAGCTTCAAGTAATAAAGATTAAAACAGATATACTTTTGCTCAAAATAAATGTTGTAAAATTGTGAGCCATTTAAAATATAGTCAGGAAATGCAAAGTTATTTCCTGGATATATTTTAAATTTTTATTTACATATAAAAAGTTATTTTTATTCAAAATAAGCATTTTCTTAGAATTGCATTACTGGGCTGCTTAAAATAAGGCGCCAGGCCCCGACAGGGCAACATCTAGGCAAAGGCGTAGTTCAAACCTTATTATTTTGTTATGTCGATGTGACTTTTGCAGAAAATTGTATTTTTTTGTATTTTGTACAGAAATATACGAAAAATCAATATCTATTTAAAACTCAAAGTATGATACAATCTTCCTTAAAGTAAAATAGCTTATCCAAAACAATTTTGCTAATGGGTGCTTTATTCTTCAACTCCGTCCCACTTACCCTAATGACTTTGCATATAACATGGTACACAATTCGCAATGAAAAATCAATTAAATTTCTTAGCAAACTCTACCCAATTTAAAATACTTAGCTGAACGAAAATGGAATTTAAAAGCACTTCGCAATCTTCTAAGAGGGTGTATTAAAAGTCCAATTTCTTAGGTTCCAGGATGCAGGGTGGTATTTGCTATAGCGAGAGAAATATTAGCTGTTTTAAATTTAATTGAACAAACTTTCTTAAAAGGTTTAAAGATTTTTTGTATTGTTGGAAGTCTTTTTGGATCTGCTCCCTGAAATATAACATGCTGGAAGTTATCTTCAGGATTTAGATAGAGAATTTCTAATGCTATAACTACGAACAATATATATCAGATCTGGGCAGGCATTTGAAAACTTTTGTATAAGAGCTAATTGACCTACAAAATTTTCTTCTGGCGTCGGGGTCAACAATATATTTATTACAGTGAAATAAAAGTAAAAATCTCATGTGGGCAGGACATAACTTTCCCTTCGGACTCAAATTCAGTGTTTTATTTATTTAGTAATTCATTGAATTGAGTTTAACTGCACAAAATAACACGCATAATTATTAGAAATTACACTGAGTTTTCACTTGTATATAAATTTTTGTTTTTATTTGGTAACTGGGCGTATTCTCAAAACCGGTGTAGCAAAAATACAAACAAATTAAAATATCATGAGAACGGCAAGTTCTAGAATAAAGAGGTTAATCTTATTACTTTAATCGTAAGAAATTGCACATAAAAAAAGCATAGCCAACGGCCGTACCGTGCTGAAAACACCGGTTCTCGCTAGATCACCGAAGTCAAGCAGCATCGGGCGCGGTTAGTACATGGATGGGTGACAACCTGGGAAAACCGCCTACTGTTGGCACATTTCGGGCGCGGTAGCCCGATGGTTTGGGTTCCGGTCTAAATTGGGTGGCACTTCCCGACCGTCCAAACTGCTACCTTACACCTTTCTGGTAGGTCGGACGGTCTGGGTCTCAACAACAAAAATAACATAAAACAAGCATATGATTAATGCATTCGAGAGTAGTATTTTATTTGAGATTTTAACGATTGTTAAGGGGCCATTTTGCAAAACAGAAGCAGGTTCTTCTTTTACGAATTGTACCAAAATCTAGACAGCACCGTGATAAGATACATGTGAATTGTGTACCAAATTTGATGAATTCGTTTCTTAGATTGGATGCATGCATGTTTTGCAGGCCATTTTGCTAAAAAGGCGGGTCCTTTTACACAGAATATTACCAAAATCTTATTAGTACCAGGACCAAACACAAGTAAATTACATATAAAATGTTATGAAATTTGATCCATTAGCTTTTGTGTTAGAGTTGATATATACCTTGACCAGAGAGACACACACAACGACCACACTCTAAAAATAGTTTTTTCGTCTGCTAGTGTTCCTGAAACTTGCAGATCCGCCAAAAACTCTTGACGTGAATGTATTTATAAATGTATGTGTATATCTTCATGTATTGAAAAATAAAATTAAAATTCAGCATCAAATATAAATGTAAAGTGAAAATATGAAAGTTCATGTAGTCAGTCGTTAATGGGGATTTTCACTGCTCACTGTCCACACATTTAATACTTCGATATATAATTACTAACTGCTAATATTGTACGTTAATTAATTAATTTAACTACAAGACAACCGCTTGAATAGTCAAATTTGATTGTCTGAATTTACTAAAAATACACTTTAATAATGTTATGAAAATAATATACTTTTCTCTAAATCTCAATAATGGTGGTTACCTCCAAATTTTCTCAGCGGTACACCAGTGAATCGCAATTGACGCATTTCCTTGAGCGGCTGTGTATATTGGGATTTCATAAGACAATGAGTTCACTCAATTTTTACTATAAATCGTGCGAGCCTACAACAAAACTATAAAGTCTGTCTGCAACAGTGTCTTACAAAATTGCATTGCAGATAAAGTGTTTTAAGAAATAATGAAATATCCAGTTTTCCGTATGGATTAATTATTTCAATATCTACAAAAAACTAAAAGCGCAAAAAATATCGATTAACACTAATGTAATTGAAATCAGATAATTTATTTTTATTTTAACAATTTTCGGAACACTTGCATAAAATTTCAAACTTCATGATGCAGTGCAGGAAATGTCTTTGTTTTCAATGTATGAAACAATAATGTTCGCTTGAAAATTCGAAATTGGATAATTCATAGAATCTCATAAGGAACATGAATTCACCTCCGGTAATAAAGTAATGTTTTACGTATTTGAACGTTATTATACTTATTATTCATCTTACTTATTCTGTTGAGGTGAAATTTACACATACATACAAAAAATAGAACACATAAATACACTAATGATACTCACCAATAGTTCCACTCAGCTCATCCGCGTTATGTATAGTGGGGTCCGATTGGACCTAGTACATCGTATACCCTAATTAAAGAATCACTTCCTTTTTGTGGCCACTTAACAATTTATTTACAGAACACATGAAATCTCAATTAAAACACTGATAACAAATATACACCATTACAATCACTTCCCGATTACCTAAGCTTGACCTCAGGGTGCACAGTTAATTTTGCATTAATTTGTGTATATATTTTTTATTATCCAAAACTTGTATTTAATTACTTCTTTAAGGAAAACAAAAAAATAAATTTCATTTGGGCTAATATCCCATGAAGCGTAAAGTTACCCTTAACACTGTAGATTACATCAACATATTGTTAGACATTACATATAAAACATTTAAAATCAATATAATTTTCATATCTTCATTACATAAGAATGACTCTCAATGAGTGGTGGTAGCTATCCCTCTGCGCATTGAAATGGGTGGCAAGATTAGTTGAAGGTTAGTTCCTTATTGGCCGGTTCATGAAAAATTACTGTCAGTCTGAGCAGCTCGATTGAGGATAAGCAGGTGACTAAAGTTCAGACACGGACTAAACCCGGAGATGGGCTATCGTCAGCAGGATCATTACGTTTCCGTAGAGATTATCTGCCATGGACCTCACTGCATCCATTCGATGACACCCAGTTGACGTTCGTCTGCTGCTTAGGAGCCAGGTATAGATGCCCCTACAAGGCTCCGCCAGCGCACCTTCGTAATGAAAGATTTTGGCTAAATAGTCGAAACCGTTCTAAATAGCTGTGACAAAGCACTGCCTCAGCTGCAGCAAAAAGAAAGCTGTTTCTGTAAAATATGCACTACCCTAGAGTCTGCTACCCCTGGTTACGTAAAATGCGCCGGTTCAGTGAAACTTGCATGCATTGCCGTCCAACAAGTGCCGTCTAGTGCCGCCTAACTTCGTTGCACGGATGCCTTCCTCACACAAGTGCTCAAAGGAACCCAGGAGACCTTTATCCATGAAAATCAGATTGGGTCTGAACTTTTTTTACATTTTTCTAAAACTTTCAGAATTTTTAAGACGAGGGGAACGACAAAAAATAGGGAGGAAGTCCCCCAATTCCCATTCGCTGTTTCCTAAGCGCAATAAAAAAGGCGGTCCAAAAATGCTTCACACCATTGGTTTTCGAAGCGACGCTCATTTTTTATGCGCTCCGCTAAAACACAAGAACCAGAGGGCTTTCTACAAACCGGGGGGTCCAAGGGTCGAACCCCGACGCGAGCCACACCTGACAGGGCTATAAATTTTCAAACATTTGTAGCTCAACTTTGACATTTTGCTGCAATTAATTCCCTGAATATTTACAATCCATGTCATGTGCGCAAACAACCCAACAGCGCCAAAAAATCCCAATTTCGTCTGTGCAGAGACCTCCTAGCTATATACATAATACAAACCATCATTGTATACATTTCAAATACATTACATTGTCCTTTTTTTCCCAGGGTTACGTATAAAAATATGGGATAGCTCTATCACACTTATCATACTTATTATTATCCATCTTATTGAGAACATATTCTTTAGAGGGAAAAAAAATTGCTTTCATTTTGATGAAAAAGCATGCTTGAAGACTTCTTGAACATAATTCAAACACTTTCAGAATATCATCCCTCCATGTGGGTTCTGCAACGAAAAATGAGAACGAAATAAATTTCAAATTTTGTGATTTAATGTAGAAAAATTTCTTTGAATTACAATGCATGAAACAATACAACAAGCTTAAAATTTCGGAATCAATTAATTCAGAGAAACTGTTAAAGAACTGAAATTCACCTTTGATAATAAGGCAATGTTTTACATATTTGAAAGCTATTACATGTTTTACATATTTGAACATTAGTCTCTGTATATAGTTTACGGTGGATCGAAAAGTATAGGGATTTTGTTTTTTAGAAATCAGATTTGGCAAGAATTGGAAAAGTTGTCTTTAGGATTTATTAGTTCACATATATTTTTATAAAAAAATCCATTCATATCTTCCAGTGTCCCAAGGCCTCTAAAGATTCTCAAAAAGTCAATTTTTAAATTAAAAATAAATAATTAAAAAATATAGATATATAATCGGCATGGTATCCAAATGTTAGCGAATGAGTCTACTGAATAATTTTTCAAATTATTTAAAATTGGCTTCATTATTTAAGGTGCCCCAAAGCCCCTGAAAATTTTCAAAAGATAAATTTTTAACTTAAAAAAAGAAAGAACTAAAATCGGAAAGGAGGGAAAGTCTAACTGTGATAGAGAGTGGAATGCAGGGCGATGTCCTTCTTAAGTCAACTGACATGATTTTGAATGAAGCATTTTGAATTTGAAAACATATTTTTCTTTCTTACTTTTAAGGTTTTCCAAAGGCCATTCGGGATCGGCAGAATCAAACTAAAGGGAAATATTTGTGCAAGCATTTTAGAAATGCATACACTAATATTTGCACACTTCAGCTGATCATCAAACTTGGTTTTCTTTATTTTGAATATTAAGGAAAATTTGCAATAAAACTCGATTTTTCGCAAATATTCAAGGACCTTGGGTCAGTGCTAAATTTGAAGCAAATTTAAAGTAATTTTGGAGATATTTCAGTAAACCAATACGCTAACATTATAATATCGTGCCGTTTCTGTAGCTGTATTTTTTACATTTTTATTGTTTTACTCAAATTCGCACAAAAATGAAGTTTTGGCAAATTTTTGGTGGTCTGGGGCACCTGAAAATATCAATTGATTTTGAAAAGAAAAATTTGGGAGCTTACCAACCCCAAAGTCAACTTTTCTTCCCCTTGCCAAAATGAATTTCTAAAACAAAGATTTTTCGATCCACCCTAATATGGGTGGTGCAAATGACTCAAATGATGAATGCAATGATGAAATACAATAATGCTACGCCAATGATGAATTTAATAAAACTGCGAAAATGAATGTATGATAATGTCTAGCAAAGACGTATACTTGAGACATATCTATAAGGAGGTATCTATTTTAGAGATTTTTTAATATATCCTGAAGATTTCGCTGTAATATTTTAAAATGATTATATTGATGATATGATCATATTGAGGATGATTATATTGATGATTAATGATTATATTGATGATGATATACGGCTGATTATATTTTAAAATTCGTTTTACCTTTCAAATGAAACGTCTGATATAATCTTCTTATAAACCAATATACATGGTATTAAGAAAACTGATAAGTTTAGGGATATCGTATATTTTTCATTTAGGTGTGTAGGAAATTCCAAAGGCGAATTTCCAATGGATATATTTCAGAATACATAGTTTTATTTTAGATTTTGTCGACTTTTGCTGGTCATTTTGCAGATAAAGGCAGGATAATTTTTTCCGAATCATACTAAAATCTAATCAGCACCAGGGTGACCCACAAGCGTCTTATCTACCAAATTTTGTGAAATTCGGTCTATAAGATTTTCAGCTAGAGTGGATACAAACTTTTACGGACCTTTTTCGCAAAAATAGGCGGGTTCTTTTATCCCGAATAGTACCCAAATCTAATCAGCACCAGATTCCCCCACAAGTGACTTACCTACCAAATTTTATGAAATTCGGTCAATTACTTTTAAAGTTAGAGTGGATACAAAATCTGCCCAGCCAGACATACACACAGACAGGCAGACTGACACAAAAACACACAAACACACAGACGTCACGCTAAAAATATTTTTTCGTATTCTAGAGGTCTCGAACCGTGTAGATCCGTCGAAAACTCGAGTTGCGATTTTCGACATGATTCCAATACTTTCCCTATACATTACCATGTATTGCAGGGAAAGTAAAAAAACTGATGTGGGCAGCACATGACTTTACCTGCAGATTTATACCCACATTCTCTTTATTTTAATTAAATTTATTTCACTTTTAATTCATTTTTACTTTCCCTGCAGTACATGGTAATGTATAGGGAAAGTATTGGAATCATGTCGAAAATCGCAACTTGAGTTTTCGACGGATCTACACGTTTCGAGACCTCTAGAATACGACAAAACCAATTTTAGCGTGACGTCTGTGTGTGCGTCTGTGTCTGTCTGTGCGTCTGTCTGTGTGTCTGTCTGTGTGTCTGTATGTGTGTCTGTGTGTCTGTGTGTCTGTCTGTCTGTGCAGATTTTGTATCCACTCTAACTAAAAATCTAATACACCGAATTTCACAAAATTTTGTAGGTAAGTCACTTGTGGCCGGGTCTGGTGCTGATTAGTTTTTGGTAAGATTCGGGATAAAAGAACCCGCCTTTTTTTGCGAAATGGCCCGCAAAACTTTGTATCCACTCTAGCTGAAAAACTAGTGGACCGAATTTCACAAAATTCGGTAGATAAGTCACGCATAAGTCACCCTGGTGCTGATTAGATTTTGGTACGAATCAGAAATAAACGACCTGCCTTTTTTTGCAGAATAGCCAGTAAAAATTGTTAAAATCTAAACTAAAAAGCTACGTATACTCAAATATATCCATTAAATGCTTGTTTAATACGCAATTTTTAACAAAGAAAATAATAAGACCAACCCCATGACACTAGGACAAGCCGTTCTTGAGATATATTAGTTTTATCGTGTTTTCTCCACGCCACCTTTAAAAATAAGTCCAGTTATCAAATGAGAACGAAAATTGAATTAAAAGTGAATTAAATTTAATTGAAATAAAAAGACCGTGGATATAAGTCTGCAGCGAAAGTCATGTGCTGCCCACATCAGATTTTTTTTCTCGTTCGGTAACCGGACTTATTTTCAAAGGTGGCGTTGAGAAAATAAGAAAAACTAAAATATCTCGAGAACGGCTAGCCCTAGTGTAATAGGGTTGGTCTTATTCTTTTCTTCGTTAATAATTACGTATTAAACAAGCATTTAATGGATATATTTGAGTATACGTACCTTTTTAGTTCAGATTTTAACAATTTTTACGGGCCATTTTGCAAAAAAATGCACGTTATTTTCTTCCGAATCGTACCAAAATGTAATCAGCACCAGGGTGACCCACAGGTGACTCATCTACCGAATTTTGTGAAATTCAGTACATTAGTTGTTTAGTTAGAGTGGATACAATCATTTGCGGGTCATTTCGCAGAAAAAGACGGTTTCTTTTATCCCGAATCGTACCAAAAACTAATCAGCACCAGATTCACTCACAAGAGACTTACCTACCAAATTTTATGAAATTCGGTCAATCAGTTTTTTAGTTAGAGTGGATAAAAAATCTACACAGAGAGACGCACAGACACACAAACACACACACAGACGTCACGCTAAAAATAGCTTTTTCTTATTCTAGAAGTCTCGAAACGTGTAGATGCGTCGAAAACTCGAGTTGCGATTTTCGGCATGATTCCAATACTTTTCCTATACATTACCATGTATTGCAGGGAAAGTAAAAATCTGATGTGGGCACCACATGACTTTCCCTGCAGACTTATATTCACTTCTCTTTATCTTAATTAAATTTAATTCACTTTTAATTCTATTTTCATTCTCATTTGGTAACTGGACTTATTTTCAAAGGTGGTGTGGAGAAAATGCGAAAAAACTAAAATATCTCGAGAACGGTTAGTCCTAGTGTAATGGGGTTGGTCTTATTATTTTCGTCTTTAAAAATTACGTATTAAACGAGCATTTAATGGATATATTTGAGTATACCTAGTTCTTTAGTTTAGATTTTGACGATTTTTGCGGGCCATTTTGCAAAAGAAGTCCGGTTATTTTTCTCCGAATCGTACCAAAATCTAATCAGCACCAGGGTAACCCACAAATGACTCTTCTACCGAATTTTTTGAAATTCGGTTCTGTAGTTTTTCAGTTAGAGTGGATAAAAGCATTTGTGGGCCATTTCGCAAAAAAAGGCGGGTTCTTTTATTCCAAATCGTACCCAAAACTAATCAACACCAGACTCGCTCACAAGTGTCTTACCTACCGAATTTTGTGAAATTCGGTCCATTAGTTTTTAGTTAGAGTGGATAAAAAATACGGACAGACAGACAGATACACAGACACACAGACAGACAGACACACAGACAGACACCCAGACATACAGACACACACACAGACGTCACGCTAAAAATGGTTTTTTCGTATTCTAGAGGTCTTGAAACGTGTAGATCCGTCGAAAACTCGAGTTGGGATTTTCGGCATGATTCCAATACTTTCCCTATACATTACCATGTATTGCAGGGAAAGTAAAAATCTGATGTGGGCAGCACATGACTTTCCCTGCAGACTCAAATTCATATTTTTTTTCTTTAATAATTCATTAAATTGAGTTTAATTGCACAAAATGAAACTATATTTGTGCTTTTTAATTCAATTTCTGTTTTTATTTGGTAATTAGACATTTTTCTAAAAGTGGCATAACTAAATGCGAAAAATCTCAAATATCTCGAGAATGGTTAGTCCTAGAGTAATAGAGTTTTTCTTATTATTTTCCTCATCAAAAATTACATATAAAACAAGCATTTAATTGATATATTTGGATATGGGTAGTTTTTTTAGATTTTGCGATTTTTGAGGACCATTTCGTAAAAAAGGCAAGTTGTTCTTCTCCGAACCATACCAAAATCTAATCAGCACCAGAGTATCCAAGTAACTTATCTATCAAATTTCGTGAAATTTGGTCAATTAATATTTTAGTTAGAGTTGATACATGACATTTTTGCGGGCCATTTCGTAAAAAAAGGCAGATTGTTCTTTTCCGATTAATACCAAAATCTAATCAGCACCAGAGTATCGTACAAGTAACTTATCTACCAAATTTTGTGTAATTTGGTCAATTAGTATTTTTGAGTTAGATTGCATACAGGACATTTTTACGGGCCATTTCGCAAAAAAAGGCGGGTTCTGTTTTTACGAATCGTACCAAAAACTAATCAGCACCACGGTCATACCCAAGGGACTTACCTACCAAATTTTATGAAATTCGGCCCATTAGTTTTTGAGTTAGCGTGGATATATACATTGCACAGACAGACACACAGACCGACAGACAGACAGACAGACATACAGACAGACACACACACAGACGTCACGTTAAAAATGGTTTTTTCGTATTCTAGAGGTCCTGAAACATGTAGATCCGTCGAAAATTCGAGTTGTAATTTTCGACATGATTCCAATACTTTCCCTGTACATTACCATGTATTGCAGAGAAAGTAAAAATGGAATGGCACACACTTGTGAGAGGAAAAGTGGTGCAAGTTCTTTCTAACTCCATTTGTATCGTCACTTCGAATTCAAAATTTCAAAAGTTTTGATTTTTGCGTTCCTTGCAATACATGGTAATGTATAGGGAAAATATTGGAATCATGCCGAAAATCGCAAATCGAGTTTTCGACGGATTTACGCGTTTCGAGACCTCTAGAAAACGAAAAAACTATTTTTAGCGTGACTTCTGTGTGTGTGTCTGTTTGTGCAGATTTATTGTATTCACTTTAACTAAAACACTAATGGACTGAATTTCACAAAATTTGATAGGTAAGTCACTTGTGGTCGAATCTGGTGCTTATAAGTTTTGGGTACGATTTGGGATAACAGAACCCGACCTTTTTGCGAAATGGTTCGCAAAATCTGGTATCCACTTTAGCTGGAAAACTAAAGGATTGGATTTCACAAAATCCGGTAGATAAGTCACTTGTAGATCACCCTGGTGCTGATTAAATTTTGGTAGGATTAGATAAAAAAAAATCTGCCTTTTTTTGCAAAATGGCCCTCAAAAATCGCCCAAATCTGAAATCTCTACGTATGCTCAAATATATCCATTAAATGCTTGTTTAATACGTAAAGTTTAACGAAGAAAAGAATAAGACCAACCCCACTACACTAGGACTAGCCGTTCTTGAGATATTTTAGTTTCTTCGTAATTTCTCTACGCCACCTTTTAAAATATGTCCAGTTATCAAATGAGCACGAAAATTGAATTAAAAGTGAATTAGATTTAAGTAAAATAAAGAGAACGTGGATGTAAGTCTGTAAGGAAAGTTATGTGCTGCCCACATCAAATTTTGTCTTTAATCTGGAAGCTAAGGTGACTGGAATGACACCTAAACCAAGATTCTGGCTCTGTCAAAAGTGCTCGAACATTTTGAAAAGGGGTTTTAAATATTTTAAAATATTCCTTTGCATCTTCATCTCTAAATCGAATTTTCGAACTCTTAATGGTTTTGTTGACCCGAAATGTTTGACTAAACGAATGACACCAAAATGAAGATTCAAGATAGAGTGTAAGAGTTCAATAATTAAACAAAGTGGTTTGGAGTTTTTATATTTTCCCCTCGAAATCCTGAATTTTTGAAATTTTATATTTTCCCCATGGTCACGAAGCTGAGATGAATCAAATAACACAAAAAACAATATTTCTGATATAGTTGAAATGTTCGATAATTTATACATCACCCCCCCTCTCACTCATCCATTCAGTTCAGTGCATATTATATAGATATAATAAAAATACCAATTTCTCTCTGTAAAAGCGTTTTAAGTGACATAGTTACCAATACAAATTAATTTTCATAATGGATTCTCTATTCTTTAGCTCCTACTCCCTGCTTACTTCTCATAATGAGTTTCGATATTATATATTACGCCAACTCCATTGAAAAATCAATAAAGATTTTTGAAAATTCTACCCAATTTAAATGATTTACTATCTGAAAAGGGAATTGAAAAGCATTTAATTTATTGAAATCTACTAAGAGGAAGTTATGAAAGTCAAAAGGATTTATTTTTGTCACAGAATATTGCGGTTTATTTGCTATATCGAAAAAAATATTAGATGTTGTACGACAAAATTATAAACTTTTTTTATTAATGCTTCAATACAGTTACAGGTTTATTCATTTTATCATATTTATTACGAATCATACGGTATCCAGCATTTTTTTTTCAATATTTCTGATAAATGGTTATGAAAAACATTGCCCTAAATTGAAAGTGTCAAACCAGAAACCTTGTATATGTGTTGGTGAATAGGGAACAAATATGATAAACATGAGTGTCATTGGAGGACACGGCTGAAGTATTGGACTTGGCTGAGGTCGGTATGTGGTCGTTCATTATCCTGGTCTAAAATTTGATCCCGCAATGTTTCCACATGCTGTATGAAAAGAGATCATAGTAGTGTGTCAATGTAGATTATCATAATTAAACGGTCATTAATAACAAAAATATGATTTGGTATTGTTGCAAAGGCCCTCTACTGAAGGATACAGAAGAATGCATGCACTACTTTCCATCACATGTGGGCTTTCACACTTTCATGAAATCATAACAGGCATTTAAACAGAGACATGATTCTTAGGTGCAGGCGAAATGATGCCATTAAGCCTCCCTAGACATTCTCTTTCTACACTGCTGAACTCGCTTATTCGTCCTATACGGGCAATTTCAGTGGAAGGTAATGCAGAAAACTTCACTGCATATTTGGAATTCAGCCTCATGAATTCATGTTTCCTGATCATAAAACAATTCATCGTGGCAACTTAGAGATAAATCCATCGGAAGATGTTAAGTGCACAAGTGTGTTAACGGCCTAATGCACTGCTGGCCATCCAAAATGCAACACCATGAAAGATAAGAGATATCAAAGCCAAATGCATTGGACAAAGAACATAAAGTACAAGGATGAATTGATTGAAATACAGCCCCGTTCGACTTGCGGAACACGAAGAAATCAGTATTTTCTGCAGCCGCCATGGCTGACAATAACTGCTGCACCACGCCTCAGCATTGAAAGAAAGATACTTTTGATGTGTTCTTGTGATATGTCAGTCCATACTGATTCCACACGTTGCCAAACTTCATCTGTCGTAGCAGCTGGTGGTGTTTGCTGGGCCAGTCGTTTGCCAATCATCGACCAGACGTGTTCAATGAGCGACAGATCTGGGAACGGGCGCGCCAAGGGAGCAGTGGAACTTGGTGGGCACTGAAAAAATGTTAAACGATATGTGCCACATGTGGTCTCGCATTGTCCTGTTGAAACTTGGCCGCAGGCAAGCCGTGAAGGTAAGGTAAGACAACAGACTCCAAAACTTCAGAAATGTTGCGGTGGCTGTTGAGTGTACCGGCAATGCACATTAGGGGGGTGCGGGAGTAAAATCCAATGCCACCCCAAACCATAACGACAGGTGAAGGACCGGTACGGCGATGCATAATGCAAGAGTTATGTACTCTCTCGCCACGGTGCCGCCAAACCCGGATACGATCATCGAGGTGTTGCAGGCAGAATCGTGATTTGTCTGAAAATACAATGTCGTGCCATTCATTTGCCCATGTCCGGCGTTCAACACACCATTGCAGCCGCATACGCCTATGGTCTGGAGTCAAAGGTAATCGCAGCAATGGACGCCTTGCTGAAATTTCCCATTGCTGCAGACGACGTCGAATGGTACGTGCTGACACAGATTGTTATGCAGCAGACCTTAATTCTTGTGCTAGGGTTGTTGATGTTGCAGTGCGATCCATCATTGCCATGAGCACAACATGCCTGTCCTCACGTTCGGTGGTGCGACGAGGCTGGTGCAATCGTTCCTGTCGGTTGATCCGTCCCTCCTGCATCCACTGATTCTATATTCGCATCACTGTGGCTTGATTTCGTACAACACGAGCACCGATTTCTCGGAAGGATAATCCGCAATCTCTATAAGCCACAAGTCTTCCTCTGTCAAACTCAGAATCTTGCTGGAATGGCTGCCGTATTCTTCGACGAGGCATACTGAAGCTTCCCACATAAAAATACAGGGTGAAAACAACATTCTTGTACTTAAAAACAGCCTTCTCTTCTCCCCTTATATAGCGCTTGTAGGTAGCGCTACTGGCGCACATGATTTGCATATGAGCTAAAATTATAATCATTTGTATTTCCTATCGAGGTCTACGTATGGTGCAAATTTCATGCTTACTGGATGCTTCCTTCGTGGTGTTGCATTTTGGATGGTCAGCAGTGTAGTAGTAAACAATTAACAATGAACATAAACCCTTAAACTAATATAATAATCACTTATTCTACTCACAAATTTTTCATTCGCCACAGAGACTTACAAAATTGAAGGATGTCACCAGGTTTTCTGCACCAGCCATTAACTGAAAAATGTGAGTATATATTTATGTGTGTACTTATTTATGTGAGTATATATTTCTACGGGTATCTATTTAATGCGTTTCTAGTGTGTTGCAGAATCTGAAATCATCCTAGCTAAGGTACATAAATATGTACTATATAAGCTGGTGCAACAGTGGCCTTTACTCCGAATCGAAGCGATGCAAGTGCTTGGCGAAAAAGCGGATATATTAAAGTCCTTGGCTCGGAATTTCGAGAAAATCTAAGCTTTCTAGTCCGTCATGAATTATTGGCACAATATTTTCGTAATATTATCGTCAAAAGTGTCGTACTGATCGTAAAGGGGTGCTAGGGCTTCGTTGAAAGTGGATTGGGAGACCGATCGCTGCAGGTGCTTGATTCGAAGAGGTGAACCTTCATGGTTGGATGATGGCACGAAGAGCCGTCGAATATAACTCCTGGGGTGAAGGATTTAAAGCGAGGCAAGCGGATGTATCGGAGATACGAAGGTATACTGCAAGGAATACCATAGACCTTCGCTGACACACAAACACAGGAAGATCCGGATTCGTCAGCAGCAGGACTTGTAAACATAGAACACCGAAGTTAAGATCACTAAGTTGGGAATAGAGTCAGTATTGAATAATAGAAAAATGGTGACTTGTGGAATATTTAATCAGTTGTTAAAGGGTGAGAGTCTGAAGAAAAGGATTTATTTTCAAATTTATTTGGCGTCGCAGAATCTTTAAATCATGCAGGATGAACATTACATATGGCTCTAAAGTTGAGCGTAGACTTCACAATTGAAAACGAAAGTCGAGGACGCCTCCAAATCGAAATAAAACAGACATCTCGAGAATATGAAAATATGGAATTTTTCCGCAAACACTTTAGTTCACGCCGAAGGCTTGACAATGCTTAATTTATTTTCGCATGATTTCTAACATTTCGCGACTAATAATCTAAGTGCAAAACATTCGTACAAATCTCGCCAAATGGTTAAAAATGACGCTAAATCAATGAAAAGACAGCTGATTAACGGAAATTCAATATCTTGGTATCAAGTATCTACTAGAAGAAAAACCTGATTTTTTTTTACTGTAAAAGTAGTACATTCATTGCATTATATAAGGGAAGTCATGTGTTGCCCACATCAGATTTTTTTTAATAATGTCGATCTTGTTTGCATGAACAACATGAAAAGGCCTCCACAATACGGTCGAATAAGCAACATTGCCTGAACATTCTGAGTAACATTGTCTGAACAAGTTTCATCAAAATCAATCTCATGATTCAGAAAATTTCCCTTTTAGTAGCCTACTTTACGATTTTTCTTTTATATTTTAATTGAAAAAAAAAAAAAAATTCTTGTGAAATTTATTGACGTTTATCGCATATTAAGAACTCTTGAATTGTTCGTATTGTCATCCTCAGCATATAAAACTGTCTGCCTTTTCAAAATTCTAAACAAGAATTTTTTAAAGAATCAATATAATCAATCAATTTTGTCATGCAATCAGACGCCAATATATTATACAACCCCTGTCGCTAAATCTTAACCAGATGGTTCATTTCGAAAATAGATTAATATCCCATTTCATTTAAATGCGCAAGACACTAAGATGAATTACTTGTACCTCAGAGTATAAGCGCGAAGCATGCCTGGAATTCTAGACTTCTTTATAATTGGATTTCTGTCAAACGCCATCTGGTGATTCGTGTTCTCGAATTTAATAATACAAAACTCAATTTAAAATGGATTGCACTCCTTGTCACTTTCTTTTATTTTTTAGCACCTTTAACATATTTGATGAATATTATGTTCGTAACAATATCCATGCATACAATTAAATAGATTCACTTCGAAAAATAATTTGGAAATTTTTAGAATTAGAGAGTGGAAGAGATAGAGAGACAGATAGATAGATAGATAGAGAAAGCGATAGAGCGAGAGAGAGAGAGAAACCTGTTGTTCAAGAGTGCAAAATTGATAAAGGAAAATGTTTGCCGTAGATTAAAATAGTAGAAAAATAAATATTATCATTGTTATATTTTTACTCTCATAAGTGGTATTGAAAAGGTGTTGTTTTCTCAAAAATTTTCGATTTCGTGATTTTTATGACAATATATGTTTTAAGATCTCCTGATCACGTTTTGATTATTTTTGTAGTGATGTCCGTCTGTCGGTCTGAGGTCGATTTCTTGTGTACACTATAGCGGCCAAAAATATGAATGGATTTTCACAAAACTTCATATCCTTCTTTGTTAACCAAAACAACTAGGACTAGATAGAATATGTTTTAAATGCGAGTGAAAACATTTGGGGTACCCCTATGTACCCTCGGGGGCCGGACAACTTGCGGGGGTGGGGCAAGTTATCCGGCCCCCGATGGTACATTGTCAAGTATGATATCAATCGAAATATTTTTTCAAGTTCTTTAAAGTGTGGGGTAACGCGCTGGAATTATAATCATTTTGACCCATGATGCCTATTTTTCAAAAGATTTCTTATAACATTTGAAGAAAGTTAGCTGCTAAAAATGGATTCTTGTATGAGAAAGTCGAGATCAGCCACACTCAAATTAATTGATCTTTATTTTCGTTTATGGAAAAGAATGATTGTGAGTACTTTACTCAGAATATCTTCAATTCTCCACATTAATTGATCTCTGAATAATCATCCTGCTAAATATTATTAGATATGCTCAATTTATTTGGAGACATATAGACCTCTATGTGGTAAAATAAAATTTCTGATATCATATAAACCTCATGAAATAACTTCGAAACAATGTTATACATATATTTCTTGTGCCAAGTATTTACGGAATATTCACTCATTTAGTAATAGTGAGTATTTTTAATAATATGTTGGCATTTTACATTTAGTTTCTGAAATTTAATTTAAGTGATGAATATTTTTTGGTCCGATTCGAAGTGACAAAGTTTATAGAAACTAAAATTTTAATGCTTTAGATCAAAAGCGAAAATAACCTCGAAAATTGTACATGTCTTGAAACCGATTGCATTGACTTTTGTATGAAATGAAACATACATAAATTTAATTGACTTTTAAACATTTTAAAACTTAATTAGGTTTTTAAAATGTTTTTCTAATTTTCTAAAAATAAAATGTTCGAAAATGTTTAGTATATATATATATATATATATATATATATGTATGTATTATTAGGACACCCTGTGTATATATATATATATACACAGGGTGTCCTAATTGCCGGCCGTCCAAATGGTTGCTCGAGTCCTTAGGATGAGTCGGATGGTCTGGGTATTTAATAGGGTGTCCTAAAACATTGACATCGGCTTTTATTCCTTAAATATTGATCATAGACATGATAAGTAAAATGTGCCCCATGCACTAAGAAGGTGATGCACAAAATTTCAGCATTTTATAATAAAAAGACATGAAAGAGCAAATTTCTGACTTAAACCACTTTTCGATGCATCGACATGGGTTCTCAGAGGGGAGAAATGATGTCAGCAGATCGCGTTTCAGGGGTCATACACAAATTACGAAAGAAAACTATGATTACATAAATAAATAATAATTTTGCTATTTATTGGTACAAAGTATTTATATAGTGTAGAAATATATAACTTTACACAAAGATTACAAAGCTCGTTTAAAATGTTTTCCATCCATGCCAAAGATTCATTAAAGCTAAGAGGCAGATATTATTTGCCTATGATGCATTTCTGAGTTGCGCCATTTACACTCTTGCTGTAAACATTTACATTTTAATTTATGATTAATCCCTCGCCAACTTTGTTTAAACATATCTGAGGGACTTTTTATGATAAAATGCTGAAATTTTGTACATCACCTTATTAGTGTATGGGGCATTTTACTCATTGAAAATGTTTTGGTACGAGCGCCGTATAAAAATTCAAATTTTGTATTTCTTCAAATTTTATCCCCTGAAAATGTTTATCGATTTCATGAAATTATGTACCTTTTTTAGGTAACTTTGAAATTTATTATATGTCTAAGATCAATATTTTAGGAATAAAAACCGAGGTCAATGTTTTTAGGACACCCTGTATATATACATATATATATATTCTTTTCTAAAATCAAATCCACTTCAACCTGTCCTTGCAATTCCTACGGTGATGTTGGTCACTATATTTTTCATTGCCCTTTTACTAGAAAATTTTACCTCTTTCAACCTTCAAATTGTAATAAACCAAATTGGTTTAAGTCCGTCTGTTTCAACCCAACTTTTATACATAAAATAAAAAATTGTAATATTGTCGCCCAATCTATTTCTGATAAAGTTTCTTAAGTTGATTCAGCCTAGTGCATCAGCGTTCAGTTTTCTGTGATCAATATGGTCAATTTATTGTTTTGTATTATCAATAAGGTTAATTTATTGTTTTGTATTATCAATAAGGTCAATTTATTGTTTTTTTTTACTTGCTTTCAACTTTTTTGATGTTTTGTAATGGGACACAAAAAAAAGAAAAAACGCTATCTAACTTTTTAACTTAATGAAATGTAATCTACATTTCATTTGAGTCGGCAATTCAGTTGGCTTTATTTGTGGTGATATGGCTCTCGTACACATCTCTATCCAGGTCTCGTGATGATTTCAAAGTCACTCCGGAGGTTGGCTTGGGCCAGGGCTGGCGACCAGGAGTGAAAATGCCGCGGCGATTTTGACGAGCTCGTTGAACTGGGGAGTAAGGTCACAACCCCTTACCGCCATAATGTAAGCTCTTTGCCGAGCCATCCTTCCTTTTTTACATGTTTTTTACATGTTTTTTTCACTTTTTATATTTCAATTTTTCTATATATATAGTGTTTGGTACCCTCATGCTGCCTTGCGCAAAAGTTACTAAAACATTTTTATTTCCGATTTTTCAATTTCTATATATTTATATTTTATATATATATATATATATATATGTATATATATATATATGCGTGTGTGTGTGTATGTGTATACATACTATCTATATGTTTGTATATATATAATTGGACTTTAACTATCTTACAATAATTGTCATTTTTAACACCATTGTAGTAAACAACCTCTCACCCTACTAAAATGGCTTGTATGGCCAACTAAAATGCTTAAATTCTATGCAGGCTCAAGGAGTGTTGGCCCAAAAAGTTTGAAATTCAAAAGAATGGAAACATGATACAAATGGAAACAAACACTCTAAATGGAAACAAAATGGAAACTAATGGAAACAAAAAACTATGATATAACAAATTATTTCTAGCTGCTTTTGTTCTTGAGTAATTTCAAAAACACGTATTTTCCGTCTGGCTCGATATGGTTAAAAACTTAAAGAACTAAAAGTATCCCATTTTATTCCACGATGTTTGAAATATTTAAACTTCACCGAAATTTTCATTTATCCATTTTTCATTTATCAAGTTTTTGATGGATTCGCGCGTTTTGAACTTACATCCAGTAATTCTTAGGTAACGTCTACAACAATTAATACTTTAAATTTTGATTTCAAAGTGTAGGAAGGTGTGATTTTTCGGAATTTTTGTTAAGTTTCTGATTCATTGAGATTGTACATCATGTTCTGTAATTGATCATTTTGATTGCGATGTTTCACTAAAAATCGAAAAACTTTACATTTCGAATGGTGATAAAGACCGCATGAAATATCGTTTTCTGAAAGTATTTTTTTCTATGGAAATTGAATCTGTTTAGGAGTTATCACATGATAAAAATGATTATTTTGCTATACTCAGTTCTTCATAGCATTGAAATAACCTCAATTGGCCCATCGATACAGATTGCCAAATAGTGAGTATGATTTCAATAATTATATTTATGTGAGAAGATTTGATAAGCAATAATATGTGGAAATATAGTAAAAGAAAACGTCCCATTTCCAAGATTAAACACAAGTTTTAATAATATTTCCTGTTAGCCAGTAAAATGATTGTCAAATTAAATTTATGTAAGTGATCTTCATCACAGTATGTATAATTATAGCCATCTATTTATTCCATTTCTACCATTACTTCTGTAATTTTCTACTATCTACATATTATCATACATTTTTTAAAGACATTAATACCCCATTTAATTTAAATTCATAAAGTACAAAGTTAAAGTCTGAAGGATAACTTGACCCTCAGTGTATGAGTTTTATCTGAAATGTATTTCTGTCAGATGCCATCTGGTGATTCTTCAATCTAGAACTTTCAAATCTCAATTTGAATTTTATTGAGTACTTAAGTCACGTATTTTCATTATTTCAATGCCTTTAAACATGTTTTATGTTTTGCACTCTGGATACTTTCAAGAGTTCTTGGCGGTATTTCAAATTATAATTGGTTATTGGTTATTGATTCTGCATGCGAATAAATATAAGTGATTCTTTCGGCAGCAAATCCAATAAAAGTAATAAATTTCCATATTTCAATTTTTTTTTAAATCTGATGTGGGCAGCACATGGCTTTCCTTATATAATGCAATGAATTTACTACTTTTACAGTAAAAGAAATTAGGTTATTCTTATAGTAGATACTTATACTCTTTCCAAGATATTGAATTTTTGTCAGTGAGTCTTCATTTTCATTGATTTAGCGTCATTTTTATCCATTTGGCGAGTTTTTAGTTAATTTAGCAACATTTAAATAAGTCGCAAAGTAGGCGACATTCCACCAAATTCTTCGTCAAAATCTCGCCAAGCGTTATGGATGGAAAAATAAATTATTCTTACAGCAGATAAATGAGTATTGGCGTTCGAATACAAAAGTATTATTCAAAGTACCTTCTTTCATGAATGGAATGAGCTAGATACACGAGAATGATGTCACCAAATTTATCGCACAGTATTACATATGAAAAGTGAACATGTTTTTCAAAAGAAAATATTTTTTTTAATTTTATATGATTTTTTGATAATTTTTTTTAAAAATGTGCAATATCTCGAGAATGGTTCAAGTTAGCGTTCTAAAGTTATTGTCAATCGTTTTCTAATGAAAATATACATAAGAAATGTCTATTTGAGTAACTTTATTATAGGTGTTGATTTTTTAACGATTTTTTCAAAATCTCACTCGAAAATTTAGGAGGTTTCTGAACATTCGATTACTTATGAAAACAATAGGCTTCCAGTGTTTACGGATTGTAATTTTTGTACCAAATTTTGTTATAATCGGTCCATTCGTTCGTCAGTTATTGTCTCCATAGACTCACTGACACTGACACACACACACACACACACACACACACACACACACATCACTTTAAAAGTGTTCAATTCGTGATCAGTGATGCTTGAAATGTGCTCTGCCGTCGAAAACTCGAATTCGAATTTTCCACCCCGGTGCAATACTTTCCTTATACGTTATATATATAAGGAAAGTAAAAATATGAGAATAGAATTTAAAAAACTTCTCATTTAAAATTTTGCAATGAAACTTCCCAATTTCATTATAAAATTTCAAAATGTCATAAAAGTTCCAACTTTCAATTTTTATGATCATTCAATGTTAAACCATTGTAGCAGGGTCACAATAAATAAAACTGCTGCTTGTGGGAACATAACAAGTAAATTCTTCCTTAATGAAAGCAGACATAAGGAAATTGTTCTATATCTGATTTTTAAAGGGAGTATATGAACGTCAAACTGTGGCATAGGTTTAGAATTATGTATATATATACACTAGAAACATTTTAAACACCCAGATAACTTTGTAAAGAAAGATCCATGAGTGTGTCCATGTTCAATCGAAAGCAACAGATTGCAGCAAAGATGGATGATTTTAAAAATCATGATAACAAGCTCAGCAACATAGCGTAATAGAAGAAAAATGGCCATTGCAACCTTGTAGAGCATTATTACTTTCCTTATATACATAATGTATAAGGAAAGTATTGTGACTGGGTTGAAAATTCGAATTCGAGTTTTCGACGGGAAAGCACGTTTCAAGCATCCCTGATAAAGAATCAGACATTTTTGAAGTGATGTGTGTGTGTGTGTGTGTGTGTGTGTGTGTGTGTCAGTGAGTCTGTGGAGACGATAACTGATGAACGAATGGACCAATTCGAACGACATTTGGTACAAAAATCACAATCCGTAAACACTGGAAGCCTATTGTTTTTACACGCAATCGAATTTCAGAACCCCCCTAAATTTTCGAGTGAAATTTTGAAAAAATCTTCAAAAAATCAAAACCGCTAATAAAGTTACACAAATAGACATTTCTTATGTAATTTTTCATTAGAAAACGATTGGCATAAATTTTAAAACGCTAACATGAATCGTTTTCGATATATTGCACATTTTTCAAAAAAATTATCAAAAAGTCATATAAAATAATTTTTTTTTCTATTGAGAAACATGTTCACTTTTCATATGTAATACCATGCGCCAAATTTGGTGACATCATTCTCTTGGATCTAGATTTTTCCATTTATGAAGAAAGATACTTTGAGTAATACTTTTGAATTTTAAAGTCAATAGTCATTTATCTGCTGTAAGAATAACTTATTCCTTCGTCCATAACGGTTGGCGAGATTTTGGCGACGAACTTGATGGAATGTCGCCAACTTGGCGACTTTTTTAAAAGTTGCTAAATTAACGAAAAACTCGTTAAATGGATAAAAATGACGCTAAATCAATAAAATGACGACTAATTGGAGAAAATTCAATATCTTGGAAAGAATATTAGTATCTACTATAAGAATAACATTTTTTTAAACTGTAAAAGTAGTAAACTCATTGCATTATATAAGGAAAGTCATTTGCTGCCCACATCAGATTCTTTAATTAATAGGAATATATCATGAACGCTTATATGGAAGGCAATACTCACCTATAAAAAAGCGTGTTATCAAAGACTGCAACATGATGACACCTGTTACAGCACTTGATGATATGATTACAATGTTTGTCAAAGTATTTGTCCACATTCTGCCTCGAATTCAAATGTAATGACATGGATCTTTTGATAGGGTTGTACATTTGATAACATAGTATTTAAAAGTATTATTTTTTTAGCATATCTGAATATAACAGCATTTTGCCAAACACCATATTCAGGGAAGTGAATGCATTCTGTAACAGTTTTAAGTGGATTTCTTCTAATTCTGCAATTCTCTTCAATTGAAAATGAAAACGAATTGATGTTTTTGTCTATTACTTTCCTTATATACATAATATATAAGGAAAGTATTGTAACAGGGTCGAAAATTCGAATTCTAATTTTCGACAAGAGAGCACATTTCAAGCATCCCTCATCACGAATCAAACATTTTTGAGGTGATGTCTGTGTGTGTGAAAGTATGTCTGTGTGTGTGTGTGTGTGTATGTGTAAAAGTATGTGTGTGTGTGTGTGAAAGTATGTATGTGTGTGTGTGTGTGAAAGTATGTGTGTGTGTGTGTGTCAGTGAGTCTGTGGAGACGATATCTTACGAACGAATGGAGCGATTCGAATGAAATTTGGAACAAAAATCACAATCGGTGAATACTGGAAGCCTATTGTTCTTAAATGTTGTCGAATGTTCAGCACCCCCTAAATTTTTGACTGAAATTTTGAAAAAATCATGAAAAACTCAAAACCTTTAATAAAGTTACGCAAATAGACATTTCTTATGTAATTTTTTCTTAGAAAACAATTGCCATAAACTTTAGAATTCTAGCATGAACCGTTCTCGAGATATTGCACGTTTTTCGAACAAATTTATCAAAAAATCCCACAAATTAAAAAAATATATTAACTGCTGAGAAACATGTTCACTTTTAATATGTAATATTATACGATAAATTTGGTGACATCATTTTCGTGGATCTAGCTCGTTCCATTCATGAGAAAAGATACGTTAAGTAATACTTTTATATTTGAACGCCAGTAGTCATTTACCTGCTATAAGAGTAACTTATTTCTTCGTCCATAACGTTTGGCGAGATTTTGGCTACGAATTTGCCAGAATGTCGCCAACTTGGCGAATTTTTTTAACTGTTGCCAAATTAACGAAAATCTCTCCAAATGGATAAAAATGACGCTAAATCAATGAAAATGGCGACTAATCGTCGAAAAGTCAATATCTTGGAAAGAATATAATTATCTACTATAAGAGAAACCTATTTTTTTACAGTAAAAGTAGTAAATTCATTGCATTATATAAGGAAAGTGATGAGTTGTCCACATCAGATTTTTTTTTACTGTAAAAGTAGTAAATTTATTGCATTATATAAGGAAAGTCATGTGCTGCCTACATCAGATTTTCTTGTTTTGTCACCGAATTGATTATACTAACTTTTAATTTCCGCTAAGATTTATTTGATCAGGAAGGATCGCTTTACTACAAACCTAACGTGTACACTCATAGGTTTTGCCTTACAATCTTTTGAGGGTGTTAAAGGTCTTTTCTAAGATTCCCGTCTATAAATGGATATAAATTGATATTAGATTAACAGCAGCCAGATAATTATATTTTCCAGATTATTATATTTTGTTTAACATGTGTCAATTCATCGCATATGTAAACATAACTATAGCTCTTAATATTTATCATTTTTACCATCATTCTATAATTTTCTACCATCTACATAATACCATACATTTTTCAAAGAAATTAATATCTCGCTATATTGAAATATATCAAGTACAAAGTTAAAGTTCGAAGATTAACTTGAACCTTAGGGTGTGAGTTTTATTTCAATTTAAAATTTGAGTTGTTTTTCAGTGCAAATGCATACTTGTCAGATGCTATATGGTAATTGGGTCTAGAATTTATAAAACTCAATTTGAATTTAATTGCGTACTTCAGTCACGTACCTTCATTTTATCAATGTTTTCAAATATATTTTATATTTTGAATTCTGGAGATATTTTAAAATATACTTAAGGAAGGAAGCCGGAAATTAATGGTTGGTAATTAACTTTTATAAAGAGCATAAATCTTTGATATTCTTAAAATAAGCTGATGGGCCGAACATATAATTTTCTACATACACTGAAATATGTGTATCACTCTCTTTTAACAGTTTACAACATAGTTGAAAAGTGTTTATGACATTGTTCAATTTGTCTGTCGGTCTGTTAGCACGATAACTGCCGTAAAAATGACTTTATCAAAATACATTTTAGTATGTAATTCAGACGGTCTGTGGGACCTATGGGAATATAAATGAATAATATCACCCAGTTAGTTTTGGATTGAACCCAGGTTGAAAAAATGAAATACATGCAACCCTATAGGACTTAATTTTTCAAGTATTTTTTAAGCGGATTTGAAATTCATAAATTGCTTCAAAAGTTTTAGGAAATATTCAAATTATTCAAAATATATAAAAAAAATTCAGCAAAATATGTTCAGTAGTTTTAGAAATAAAAATTGAAATATTAATTACACCTTTTATATGAAGAGATCACGTGACCATTATATGAAGAGATCACCTGACCCACTTCAATATAACATATGGCATGCATCTTGTGTCAAAATCGCGATTTTTAAAGTTCTTTTTAATTCATATTCAGTATTGTAACCGTCCTAAAACCGCTATAGTTTTGCTTAAATCCTGTGCATCGACATACTAAAACAACGCAATTACAATATATGTGAGTTTAAATGACCATCAAACTATTATTTGTACAACTGATTATTTTTACAACGAAGTCTAATTTTCCCTTATGGAGAATATAAACAGCAAAATATGTTGAATGAGTTGCTTAAGAATTGCTGCATTTCTTTAACGCAAAATTATTTAGCTCATGGAGTCTGCAATATAGCTGATATGAATACAACATTCATTGATTTTACAGAGAGAACCAAACGATTGTTTCGATGAAGTTTTAAGCATAGATTTAAATTACTTGTACCTCCATGGTTTTAAGTTTTTAAATAAAATAAATTATTATAGTATTGTGATGAATGAAAGAAATGGAAAACCTTTTATGATTGAAATGTTGCTTTTATTTAGAGAGCTAGCCGCTTTATATTTCGATGACTTCATTTGAATAAAGTTCATTTGTTTTCGATGAAATTTTCAAATATAATAAATTAATGTGGCATTATGATAATTTTAAAAATATTACCGAGGAATGTATCGCATTTTAGAGTTGTTTAATTCAGATTTATATTTCAATGCCGTCATTTGAATGAAGTTATTTCTTTTCGATGGAATTTTATGTTTTCAAATAAAATATATTAATGTAGTATTGTGATAGTTTTAAAACTATTACCGAGGAATGTGTCGCATTTTAGAGACTTTTATATAAAATTGCATTGAAGTTGGAAAGTGTTTCATAATCAATGTTTTATGCATGATTGATCTTTCTTGTTATGTACCTGTATTAGTAATATTAATTAAAATAAGTCCCGTGTTATCATGTAAATTGAAAACGAATTTTATAGATGTTAAGAAAGAAGAATGCTGGTATGGAGAAACAATCATAACAGTGGATGCTACCTCCATGTTAGATTAGAAAATACTAGCTTCCCTTGTATATCTTTGTTGTGTCACCTTGAACCTTTTTGTGTCACCTTGAATATTCACCTTGAATCATGAATGAGGGGACCACACGAGTTGCACCCGAGCAATGACAAAAGGGGCAATGTTACTGGGTTGCCCATATTCGGCACCTCATGTATAAATAAAACAAGAAAGATCAATCATGCTTAAAGCATTGATTATGAAACACATTCCAACTTCAATTCAATTTTAGTTAAAAAAGTCTAAAATGCAATACATTCCTCGGTAGTATTTTAAAACTTATCACAATACTACATTAATTTATTATATTTGAAAAGTTAAACCTCCATCGAAAGAAATGAACTTCATTCAAATGACGGCATTGAAATATAAATTGCCTGGTTTAAACATCTCTAAATTGCGATACATTCGTCGGTCATATTTTTAAAACTATCATAATACTACGATGATTTATTACATTTGAAAACTTCATCGAAAACAACTGAAATTCATTCAAATGACGTCATAGAAAAAATAACACGCCTGGATCTCTCTATAAAAACAGCATTTCATTGATAACATTTTCCCATTCATTTCATTCATCACAATACTATAATAATTCATTTTATTTAAAAATTAAGACCATGGAGCTAAAAGTAATTAAACTCTATGCTTAAAATTTCATCGAAAAAAATCGTCCTTCTCTTTTTAAAATCAATGAATATTTCACTCATATCAGATATGCCAGACTCCATGGGCTAAATAATTATGTGTTAAAGAAATACAGCAATTCTAAATACAGCATTCTACATATTTTGCTGTTTACATTTTACATAAGTGAAAAATATGCTTGGTTGAAGAAATAATTAAATTTGGATCATCATTTAAACTCAAATATATTGTAATTGCATTGTTTCAGTATGTAGATGCACAGAATTTAAGCAAAAATAAAGTGGTTTTAGGACGGATACAACACTCAATATGAATTAAAAAGAACTTATCACGATTTTGAGACAAGATGGATGCCATATATCATTTTGAAGTGGATCATGTGATCTTTTCATATCATGGTCACGTGATCATATAAGAGATGTAATTAATATTTTAATTTTTATTTAAAAAACTACTGAATATATTTCGCTGAATTTTTTTTTATATATTTTATGGAACAATTTGGATATTATCTAAAATTTTCGGAGCAATTTGTGAATTTTAAATCCGCTTAAAAAGTGTTTGAAGAATTAGGTTTTATAGGGCTCAATGTAATTCATTTTTTCAACCCGGGTTCAATCCAAAAATAATTGGGTGATATTATTTATTTATATTCCCATAGGTCCCACAGACCGTCTGAACAACATACTAAAATTTCATTTTGATAAAGTCATTTTTACGGCAGTTATCTTGCTAACTGACAGACAGACAGACAGACAGAATTAACAAAGTCATAAACTCTTTTCAACTTTGTTGTAAAGTGTTAAAATGTTAAACAGGATCTAGATATTTTGTTTGTCTCTGACCGGTTTGGAAAACATTTTCATCTCCTCTGTTCCCCAAACCCATTTCTCCAGCTCATGAACGAAATAAATATCTGATTTTGTTTGTTCGGTACACAATAATGTAACTCTGTAAATATTGAAATTTTTAGGTCGGCAGGCAGGAGACTTCTGGAGGGTCTGTAAAAACAAAAACATATTAGACATCTAGGACTTATATAGGAAATGAAAAAAATAACTTTAATACATTTTACGAGAAATTTATCATAATCACACACATCATTTGCTAACAATTATGCAATTTCTATAATGTGCATGACATAACATTTAAACAGGATACACTTTCAGCATTAAAAATCATGATCTCCGATCTAATTTCCTTCTGCACTTAGTCGCAAATGTATTAAACGTTTGTCTCTCTTCAAATATTATCCAGTAGCTGCGTTTCACAAAGAAATTAATATCCCATTTCATGTAAATCTATAAGACACTAACATAGATAATTTGTGCCTCGAAGTACTAAAGCCATGCATACTTGGAATCTGTAATATCTGCGATATAATTGAATTGCTGTCAATGATTCTTTTTGATGATTTTTTCATCTGATGATTCTTTCATCTGATGATTCATGATCTGATGATTCTTTCATCTTCAATTTAATAACACAAAACTCGATTTGAAAGTTACAGGAGTGCTCTAACGGGTATTTTTATTTTTGAATGTCGTTGACATCTTTGATGAATGGCACGTTGTGAGCAGCATTTCTAAATATAATTAAAAACGCTGTATTTAATTTATATGTTCAGAAGGTACAGATAAAATAAATGTAGGACGTGGAGAAAAGTAAAAATAACCGAAAGTGGAAGTTATTACGGAAATACGACGTTGAATCTGTGTCAATCATCATCTAACATCTATCTATAGTAGATCCTGAGAAATAGATTTTCAAAGAAATTTTTTTTGTAAAAGCAATAGAGTAGACTTTTTTTTATAAAACGCAATGAATTTGGGTCTGCAGGAAAAGCTGTAAGCAAACATCAGAATTTCCTATTTAAAAGTAAGTATGCACTTAAAGCAAACGTCTAATGAATACAGAAATTGCGACGTAAATACACAATTACATTCGAGGACTATCAGAACTTTCTTCAAAAGCTACCGGTTAAATTCAATATATTTCCCAACAAATAAATTTGAAGAACCTTGATTTTTTCCCTTTTCTCTTACCCTTTTGACATTTTCAGAACTTACGAACGCTTTTCAAAATACAAATTCAATAATATTCTATGAGTAAAGAAACATCTTGTAAAAATGTTTAAATACACAATCCAAATCTTACGCATGAAGTACTTTAACAAATTTAAACATGGAAAAATCAAATGTTTCAGTAAGTCATTCTTATTCGTTTTGGGCCCGTGGAAACACAAAACAATTGGAAAATATTTTACCGACAAATACTTTAATGTTTTTTCTTTAATTTTTAGAAGACATTATGCGAATTTATAACTTTTATTTCCTAAAGAGGTTTCCGAGAAAAATTTATTGAAGCATAAAAATCAGAGCGCCCAAAGGAAAGAATTACTTTTGAAATTTCCATAATGCTTTTAAATTATAAGTTTTCGGAATATTCAAATGAACTGAAATTTAAAGGAGAATCTAATGTGGACAGTGCATGACTATCCCTACGTAATGCAGTGACTTTGCTTCTTTGACAGCGATGTTGTGGTGCACAAGAACAATACAAAAGATTTCGTCAGAGATTTTAACTTGCCAAATCTACGTAAATAGAATTGTGGCAACGTAAACTGAAATATGTTGCTTTTGATAACTTATGAATACAAACACAGTGGCTTTTTTATACTTACGTGCAAAATATTCATCAAAAAGTAACCTACGAGTACAAACAAACTGGCGTATTTTTACTTACATGCAAAATATTCATCAAAAATAAATTAGTAGTCAATGAATGACTATTGGCGAATTTCTGGTTGTCAAATGCAGAACGAGTACTTAAAGTACATTATCTCTTGAATGGAATGAACTAGAATCAAATTAATGACTTTAACAGAATTTTTCGATAATTTTGCATAGGACAAGTAAACAAAATGTATGATACTTACTATTATTTTTAATTAATTTATAATATTTTTGGAACATATAATTAGAAAACTTTAAATATCTCGAAAATGGTTCATGCTGATGTGTTAAAATTCTTGTCATTCATTTTTTAAATTGAATTTATGTTCTGATTATTTTACGATTTTTTTTTTAAATCATTCGAAGATTGCGCGATTGTCCAAACATCCAATTGCATTTAAAATTATTTCGGTACCAGTATTTAATGATGGTAATAATCGTACCAAACTATTTTCGGTGCACTTCATTTGTTCGTGAGATATCGTACCCAAAGTATCACAGATACGCGCACACAAACACACCTACATGCACACACACATTAACATAAATACACACAACATAAATATTCACACACTAACATACATATACACAATAACATAAATACATACGCCCACACTAGCATACATACACACAAAAACATAAATAAACACACACATTAACATACATGCACACACACACACACACACAGGCATTATCTGGAAAACGTTCGATTCGAGTTCATGAATGCTTAAAACGCGCTCTTCTATCCAAAACTGGATATCCAATTTTCGACCCAGTCACAATACTTTCCCTACACATTACATTATACATGAAATGAAAGTAACAATTCACAGTAACAAACTTTATAATGTTTTCTCCTTGTGATACGTTTTAATATTGTCGTTATTATTGTTGTTTTATTATTGTTGAAATCTATATATCTATGAAATCTATGCTATATCTCTATACATACATACTTTGCAATTACCTATACGTACATACTATAATGTACAAGCAAAATATTGTGATGGGGTCGTAAATTCCAGTTCTAATTTTTGACGGAAGATTACATTACATGCATCGATAATCCTGAATCAAATATTTTAAAAGCGATGGCTGTATGCGAATATATGTATGTGTGTGTATATGTCAGTATGTGCGTGCGTGTGCTCGTTATGTATGTTAATATGTGTGTGCGCGTGTATGTATGAAATATGTGCGTGAATGCGTATTTGTATATATGTTAATGCATGTGTATATATGTTAGTGCATGTGTATATATGTTAATGTGTGTGTATGTATGTTAACCTTTTATTTACGGGTGGGACAACGTCAATCCCAACCGAAGAACCTCTCAAAAAGACAGGTATTTGACACTCTATCCCCAGCTGATCAATCCCCCTTTGCAGACATTCGCGTCCATGGACGCCAATGCCTGCAAAGAGGGATGGAACTTTTTTTTTAATTTTTGTTTTTTGTTTTACTTGAAATACCTTGGACACTGTAAACTATAGTGTGGTGAAAAGGAAAGGTTAACTTAAACTGTGGCCCGGTGTTATCTGGAAATCAAATTGATTATCAGACGCACATTTACTTCCTGCGCAATGAAGAAGCATTATTGGTCAAACCAAAATTTATTAAAATATTATTTCTGTTAACATCTCTCAAAATTAAATTCGTCATTAAAATTCCGTATTTTACAAATCAGTTAAAAATATTAATGTCACAGATTATTTTGCTTAAAGACGGATATGTGATACAGTGGGAAATTAGTTACCGACTTAGTAAACTAGTTACTGACTTATAGTCTGTCAAATCATTTTTCTCAAGTATCATATATAAAATGTAACTTGTTCACTTTTGGCATACCGTGGCATATGGTGATGCAGTGACATTTTTACTAACTTATAGTCGGACTTACTAATTCCCTCGAGCATATATAAAATGTTACCTTGTTCTCTTGAGCACTTACTTCACTGTTGGCTTTTACTAAAACTTATTTATTACTTCATAAGTGCACTTCATCTCTTAAAGAGCACTTGGACAACACACAATAACTGACTGCATTCACATTTTTCAAAAGCCACTCTACTTTTGCGCAATCGAACATTTTCAATCGAACCCAGCAATCGGGTCGAAGTCAAGGATGAAGTGGGATAAAGGAATAGGACAAGGATAAAGAAAAGTCGAAGTCGAGGAAAAAGTGGTGGCATCACATTTCCACGTCAACTTCAGTATCGAAATCTGTGGCGAATAATATTTTTTCAATTCTGTTGCAGGAAGTACTCTGTGAGTTCCCCCTGCTTCCACTGACTCTTCTTGATATTAGTGCCCATCGGCTCCAGTCATGTGGGTGGAGTTTACGTCGACCTCCAGTGGAAAATCTCCTGTAGCCCCTTCATATATGGCATCACAGGTAGATATAAATCGTAAAAGCAAAAAATATACATTAGGAAATTTAGTTTATAAATCTATATCTATTTTTAAATTTCTTATAATTTTCGAGTAATCATCTTGTTAAGTTGAAGAAAACTGAAAATTTCCAGTATTCTTCAACGTTTATAATGCTTATATCTCAGAATGTAATGGCACTAGCTATGAACAATAAGCAAGACTCTGTATCTCTATGAAAGCCCTATAGGTGTATATAATTGGATTTTATATCATGTGTTTAGTTGCCTAAGTACAGTGGTTGATATTGGTAGGAAAACTGCCATACGTAAAATGCCAATTTTTCAGGAATAAGACAAGAATAAGAAAAGCCGAAATTAAGGATAAAGTCGTGGCATCACATCGTCACGTCAATTTCAAAATCGAAATCTTTGACGAATAATATTTTTTTCAATTATGTTGTAGGAAGTACTCTGTGAGTTCCCCCTGCTTCTATTGACTCTCCGTGATCCTATTGCCCATTGGCGCCAGTGATGTGGGTGGAGCTTAGGTCGACCTGCATTGGTGAAGGAAACTGAAAATTTCCAGTTTTCTTCAACGTTTATAATGCTTATATCTCAGAACGTAATGGCACTAGCTATGAACAATAAGCAAGACTCTGTATCTCTGTGAAAGCCCTATAGGTGTATATAATTGGATTTTATATCATGTGTTTAGTTGCCTAAGTACAGTGGTTGAAATTGGTAGGAAAACTGTCATACGTAAAATGTCAAATTTTTCAGGAATAAGACAAGGATAAGAAAAGTCGAAATTAAGGATAAAGTCGTGGCATCACATCGTCACGTCAATTTCAAAATCGAAAACTTTGACGAATAATATTTTTTCAATTATGTTGTAGGAAGCACTCTGTGAGTTCCCCCTGCTTCTATTGACTCTCCGTGATCCTATTGCCCATTGGCGCCAGTGATGTGGGTGGAGCTTAGGTCGACCTGCATTGGTGAAGGAAACTGAAAATTTCCAGTTTTCTTCAACGTTTATAATGCTTATATCTCAGAACGTAATGGCACTAGCTATGAACAATAAGCAAGACACTGTATCTCTGTGAAAGCCCTATAGGTGTATATAATTGGATTTTATATCATGTGTTTAGTTGCCTAAGTACAGTGGTTGAAATTGGTAGGAAAACTGTCATACGTAAAATGTCAAATTTTTCAGGAATAAGACAAGGATAAGAAAAGTCGAAATTAAGGATAAAGTCGTGGCATCACATCGTCACGTCAATTTCAAAATCGAAAACTTTGACGAATAATATTTTTTCAATTATGTTGTAGGAAGTACTCTGTGAGTTCCCCCTGCTTCTATTGACTCTCCGTGATCCTATTGCCCATTGGCGCCAGTGATGTGGGTGGAGCTTAGGTCGACCTGCATTGGTGAAGGAATCTGAAAATTTCCAGTTTTCTTCAACGTTTATAATGCTTATATCTCAGAACGTAATGGCACTAGCTATGAACAATAAGCAAGACTCTGTATCTCTGTGAAAGCCCTATAGGTGTATATAATTGGATTTTATATCATGTGTTTAGTTGCCTAAGTACAGTGGTTGAAATTGGTAGGAAAACTGTCATACGTAAAATGTCAAATTTTTCAGGAATAAGACAAGGATAAGAAAAGTCGAAATTAAGGATAAAGTCGTGGCATCACATCGTCACGTCAATTTCAAAATCGAAAACTTTGACGAATAATATTTTTTCAATTATGTTGTAGGAAGTACTCTGTGAGTTCCCCCTGCTTCTATTGACTCTCCGTGATCCTATTGCCCATTGGCGCCAGTGATGTGGGTGGAGCTTAGGTCGACCTGCATTGGTGAAGGAAACTGAAAATTTCCAGTTTTCTTCAACGTTTATAATGCTTATATCTCAGAACGTAATGGCACTAGCTATGAACAATAAGCAAGACACTGTATCTCTGTGAAAGCCCTATAGGTGTATATAATTGGATTTTATATCATGTGTTTAGTTGCCTAAGTACAGTGGTTGAAATTGGCAGGAAAACTGTCATACGTAAAATGTCAAATTTTTCAGGAATAAGACAAGGATACGAAAAGTCGAAATTAAGGATAAAGTCGTGGCATCACATCGTCACGTCAATTTCAAAATCGAAAACTTTGACGAATAATATTTTTTCAATTATGTTGTAGGAAGCACTCTGTGAGTTCCCCCTGCTTCTATTGACTCTCCGTGATCCTATTGCCCATTGGCTCCAGTGATGTGGGTGGAGCTTAGGTCGACCTGCATTGGTGAAGGAAACTGAAAATTTCCAGTTTTCTTCAACGTTTATAATGCTTATATCTCAGAACGAAATGGCACTAGCTATGAACAATAAGCAAGACTCTGTATCTCTGTGAAAGCCCTATAGGTGTATATAATTGGATTTTATATCATGTGTTTAGTTGCCTAAGTACAGTGGTTGAAATTGGTAGGAAAACTGTCATACGTAAAATGTCAAATTTTTCAGGAATAAGACAAGGATAAGAAAAGTCGAAATTAAGGATAAAGTCGTGGCATCACATCGTCACGTCAATTTCAAAATCGAAAACTTTGACGAATAATATTTTTTCAATTATGTTGTAGGAAGTACTCTGTGAGTTCCCACTGCTTCTATTGACTCTCCGTGATCCTATTGCCCATTGGCTCCAGTGATGTGGGTGGAGCTTAGGTCGACCTGCATTGGTGAAGGAAACTGAAAATTTCCAGTTTTCTTCAACGTTTATAATGCTTATATCTCAGAACGTAATGGCACTAGCTATGAACAATAAGCAAGACTCTGTATCTCTGTGAAAGCCCTATAGGTGTATATAATTGGATTTTATATCATGTGTTTAGTTGCCTAAGTACAGTGGTTGAAATTGGTAGGAAAACTGTCATACGTAAAATGTCAAATTTTTCAGGAATAAGACAAGGATAAGAAAAGTCGAAATTAAGGATAAAGTCGTGGCATCACGTCGTCACGTCAATTTCAAAATCGAAAACTTTGACGAATAATATTTTTTCAATTATGTTGTAGGAAGTACTCCGTGAGTTCCCCCTGCTTCTATTGACTCTCCGTGATCCTATTGCCCATTGGCTCCAGTGATGTGGGTGGAGCTTAGGTCGACCTGCATTGGTGAAGGAAACTGAAAATTTCCAGTTTTCTTCAACGTTTATAATGCTTATATCTCAGAACGTAATGGCACTAGCTATGAACAATAAGCAAGACTCTGTATCTCTGTGAAAGCCCTATAGGTGTATATAATTGGATTTTATATCATGTGTTTAGTTGCCTAAGTACAGTGGTTGAAATTGGTAGGAAAACTGTCATACGTAAAATGTCAAATTTTTCAGGAATAAGACAAGGATAAGAAAAGTCGAAATTAAGGATAAAGTCGTGGCATCACATCGTCACGTCAATTTCAAAATCGAAAACTTTGACGAATAATATTTTTTCAATTATGTTGTAGGAAGTACTCCGTGAGTTCCCCCTGCTTCTATTGACTCTCCGTGATCCTATTGCCCATTGGCTCCAGTGATGTGGGTGGAGCTTAGGTCGACCTGCATTGGTGAAGGAAACTGAAAATTTCCAGTTTTCTTCAACGTTTATAATGCTTATATCTCAGAACGTAATGGCACTAGCTATGAACAATAAGCAAGACTCTGTATCTCTGTGAAAGCCCTATAGGTGTATATAATTGGATTTTATATCATGTGTTTAGTTGCCTAAGTACAGTGGTTGAAATTGGTAGGAAAACTGTCATACGTAAAATGTCAAATTTTTCAGGAATAAGACAAGGATAAGAAAAGTCGAAATTAAGGATAAAGTCGTGGCATCACATCGTCACGTCAATTTCAAAATCGAAATATTTGACGAATAATATTTTTTCAATTATGTTGTAGGAAGTACTCTGTGAGTTCCCCCTGCTTCTATTGACTCTCCGTGATCCTATTGCCCATTGGCTCCAGTGATGTGGGTGGAGCTTAGGTCGACCTGCATTGGTGAAGGAAACTGAAAATTTCCAGTTTTCTTCAACGTTTATAATGCTTATATCTCAGAACGTAATGGTACTAGCTATGAACAATAAGCAAGACTCTGTATCTCTGTGAAAGCCCTATAGGTGTATATAATTGGATTTTATATCATGTGTTTAGTTACCTAAGTACAGTGGTTGAAATTGGTAGGAAAACTGTCATACGTAAAATGTCAAATTTTTCAGGAATAAGACAAGGATAAGAAAAGTCGAAATTAAGGATAAAGTCGTGGCATCACATCGTCACGTCAATTTCAAAATCGAAATCTTTGACGAATAATATTTTTTCAATTATGTTGTAGGAAGTACTCTGTGAGTTCCCCCTGCTTCTATTGACTCTCCGTGATCCTATTGCCCATTGGCTCCAGTGATATGGGTGGAGCTTAGGTCGACCTGCATAGGTGAAGGAAACTGAAAATTTCCAGTTTTCCAAGTTTATAATGCTTATATCTCAGAACTTAATGGCACTAGATATGAACAATAAGCAGTAATCTGTAGCTCTGTGAACGCCCTATAAGTGTATATAATTTGATCATGTGCTTAATTTTCTAAGTACAGTGGTTGAAATTGCTGGGAAACTGTTATAGATAAAATGTCAAATATTTTGCAACTCAATATGTTTACTTATTATTTGTTGGCATATTGGTGCATTAACGCAATAAATTTTACTTTGTTTTAAAAATTAGAAGGTTAAATGGACTTGGACATTAATGATTTGTGAGGTTTAACCGCCGATCCGGTGGTCGAGCGGTCAGGGGCATGCGTTTCCGTCTGATCGCTGGATTGTCGGATTGCGGATTCGAATCCTGCCAGTGGGCATGGATGTTGTCTTGACGAGGCCAAGTCAGACTTCCACCCTCCGGGGAGCCTCTACAAAAGTGAAGCTGCAAATCTCCTCCACTTCGCCATAGAATGCCCTAGGGGTTCTTGTGGACGTGGTGCATAGGCACTACTTCACCACGGAAAAATTAGTAACAAACGATAGGTTTAACCAGAATGGAGAAAAATATACGTATTCAAGTACTTATTTATGAGCCACCAGGCAGGTTTATAAATTATCTTGAATATAAAATATCGATAGGTATATTGTATAGGTTAATTTTTATGCCGAAAAGAAAGTTAGTAAAATAATTTGAAATTTTGAAGTGAAGCCTATGGTTGGAGTATTCAGACGAAATCGGCTAGAAGAAAAAGAACTGTTAACATTTAAATAATTTGCAGCTCTCTGAAAATCTGTTAACGAAATAAATAATTTTGGAAAAGATGAATAAACTTATTAAACATTATTGAAATTTTATTTTTCAAAATGCTATATTTGCAAAACTATTTCGGCTCCATCGAACTGCCGCCACCGCTGATTCTTATATTATACGTTTAGATTTTGACAAGGAAAGTTTTGGACCATTTAGTTAACAGTCGTGGCAAGGGTTATATATATTTGTCTTATTGAGGGTTATGTTTTATTGCGGATATATTATTTGTGGTTATATTTCTTCCCTTATATATATATATATATATATATATAGTAGAATGAATGTATAAGGAAAGTAATGTGACGGGGTCGAAAATTTGAATTCGAGTTTTCGATGAAAGAGCACGTTTTAAGCATACCTGAACATGAATCGAAAGTTTTTGAGGTGTTGTCTGTTTGTATGTGGATGTGTGTAAGTATGGATGCCTGTGTGTATGTGTGTATATGTGTCTGTAAATATGAGTGTCTGTATGTATGTGTGTATAATATGTGCGTCTGTGTGTATGTGTGGGATGTATATGCGTGTGTCTGTGTCTCTGTGTGTATGTGTGTGTGTCAGTGAGTCTGTGGAGACGATATTTTAAGAGCGAATGGAGCTATTCAAATGAAATTTGGTACACGTATTTACAATTCGTGAATACTGGAAGTCCAATGACTTTAAACTTAATCAAATATATGTTCGGAAATCCTCCAAATTTTCAAATGAAGTTTTGGAGAAATCAAACATTTCAATAAAGTTACGTAAATAATCCTTTCTTATATAATTATGCGTTAAAATCTGATTGACGTAAACTTTAGAATCTTTGCATGAACCGTTCTCAACATATTGTAGATTTTTTAAATGAATTTATCAAAAAATCACATTATAATAAAGCGCTAACTATCGTGAAATATGTTCTCTTTCAATGTGCAACATTATGTGATAAATATGTTAACACCATTGTTGTGGATTTAGATCTTTCCATTCACGAGAGAGAATACTTTGGGTAATATTTTTTGTATTTGGAAGCCATTACTCATTTATCTACTATAAGAATAACTTATTTCTCCATAGCCTTTGAAGAAATTTTTGTGACGAATTTGATGGAATATCACGAACTTGGAGACTTTTTAAATGTTGCCAAATTAACGACACTGTCGCCAAATTGTTAAAAATAACGCTACAATGAAAATGACGGCTAATTGATGAAAATTTAATATCTTGAAAAGAATATAAAAACCTATTAAAGGAATAACCTATTCTGGTTTCCATAACACTTGGTGAAATTTTGGAAACTAATTATGGCGGAATAACAACTTGGCGGCTTATAAATTTTGCAAAATTAGCTCAAATAGCGCCAAATTGATGAAAAATACGCATAGGAGATAATATTTTGCAAAATTTTAATTCCGTCGTAGGACGGGTATACCGTCTAGTATATAAGAAATGCTCCTCTCTCTTCGTTTTTTTGTAACACTTGGAGATACATATGAAAAACTTCGATTATCTAGCGAATTATCTCCAACTTGGCGATATTTATCCCCAGATTGGCGAAAATATCATCAGAATTACATAAATTACGCCAAGTTCACTAAAATTACTCCTAATTGATGAATTTATTATTACAATACTTTAATATATGGACGGTATATCTTATTGAGGCTGCTACCCATATTGATAATTGTTAATTTAGAGTTATGTGAAATATAAGTTTATAGGGTACGAAGTAGTTTTACAGGTTGTCAATCGAAATAGCGCCAAATATACAATCCAACGTTCAAAACACTGTACCGTTGATCTTATACATCGTTTTTAACACTTTACAACACAGTTGAAAAGTGTTTATAACTTTGTTCATTCATTCTGTCTGTCTGTCCGTGAGCACAATAACTGCCATAAAAATAACTTTTATCAAAATGAAATTTTAGTATGTTGTTCAGACAGTCTGTGGGACCAACTTGAATATAAATGAATGATATCACCCAATTAGTTTTGGATTGAAACCGGGTTGTAAAAATGAAATACATTGAACCCTATGAGACCTAATTTTTCAAACATTTTTTAAGCAAAATTGGAATATTCAAATTGCTTCGAAAGTTTTAGAAAATATTTAAATTGTCATATAAAATATAGAAAAAACATTTCAGAAAAGTATATTCAGTAGTTTTTTAAACACAAATAAAAATAAAAATATTAATTACATCCATTATATGAAGATATCACGTGATCATTGTATGAAGAAATCACGTGATCATTGTATGAAGAAATCACGTGACCCACTTCAAAATGAAATATGGCATTCATCTTGTGTCAAAATCGTGATTTTTAAAGGTCTTTTTAATTTATATTCGGTATTGTGCCCGTCCTAAAACCGCTTTATTTTTGCTTAACTTCTGTGCATCAATGTTCTGAAACAACGCAATTTCAATATATTTGAGTTTAAATGATCATCAAACTTTGATTATTTCTTCAACGAAGCCTAATTTTCACTTATATAGAGATCGTAAACACATCAAGCTGTAAGATGAGTTGTTTAAGAATTCCAGAATTTCTGTAACGCAAAATTATTTAGCTCTGGAGTCATTAATGCAGTTGCTATGAATGAAACATTCATTGATTTTACATAGAAAACAGACGACTTTTTCGGTGAATATTTAAGCACAGAGTTAAATTACTTTTACCTCCATGGTTTTAAGTTTTTAAGTAAAATAAATTATTGTAGTATTGTGATGAATGAAATGAATAGAAGACATGTTTAGGGATGAAATTTTTACTGCTTTTTCATAGAGAGCCAGGCAATTTATATTTCAATGACGTCATTTGAATAAAGTTCATTTTTTCGATGAAGTTTTCAAATATAATAATTTATTGTAGTATTCTGATAATTTTAAAAATATTATCGCTGAATGTATCGCATTTTAAAGATGTGTAAATAAAATTGCATTGTAGTTGGAAAGTGTTTCATAATCAATGTCTTATGCATGATTGATCTTTCTTGTTTCTAGGTGAAAGAAGTAAATTCATTGCATTATATAGGGAAAGTCATGTGCTGTCTACATCTGATTTTATACTGGTAATTGATCGCTGATCATAAAAAATATATAAATAACTTATTTCTCACTGGTGACTTGAATAGGGAATTCATAATGGCTTGTTATATACGTTGATCTACTACAGTGATTTTCTTAATTTCTACATTTCTAATAGGCTTCTATATTTATTTCTTTACTTCTAATTTTTCATCCATCATATATCTGATTGTGGTAAAATTTCTGTTTTGTGAAACCACTTTAATTATGTTTTTTCTTTTCCCTATATGCATGTTATAATGTATAGGAAAAATATCGCTATGGACTCGAAAATTCAAAATCGAGTTTTCTACGGAAGCATCCTTTAACGAGAATCGAACGTTTTTGATGTGATGTCAAAAATATGTGCGTGTGTGTGTGTTTGTTCGTGAGTTTGTGAAAACGGTATCTGAACAACGAATGCAGCGATTCGAAAAATGTTGGTACATTTAATACAATCAGTGAATACTGGAACTGTATTGATGTTAAACACGATGGTGTGCTCAAAATACCCATTTAAGTTTTGAATGAACTATTGAAAAAAATTATTAAAAATTGGGAGTTATAATTATTTTAAACAGATAATAATTTCGCACCCATGTTAAATTAGAAATTTAAAATTAGTTTAATTACAAAAAATTGAGATGAGTAGCAAGTATTCTTAAACAGGTTGACCTTGGCGAAAAATTTGGCGAAATATCACCAAATTATCAACATTTCAAAATGTTGCCGAATGTTTTAAGTGTTGCCACTATCGAAAAATCTCTTCTGTAATTATTTATTGCACGAGTTAAGATGTAATTTTATTACTTTCCTTATACTATACATAATATATAAGGACAGTATTATGACGGGGTCAAAAATTCGCATTCGAGTTTTCGACGGGCAAGCACGTTTCAAGCATCTCTGATCACGAATCAAACATTTTTGAGGTGATGTCTCTCTCTGTGTGTGTGTGTGTGTGTGTGTCAGTGAGATTGTGGAGACGATAACTGACGAACAAATGGACCGATTCGAATAAAATTTGGTACAAAAATCACAATCCGTGAATACTGGAAGCCTATTGTTTTAAACGTAATAGAATGTTCAGAACACCTCTAAATTGTCGAGAGAAATATTGAAAAAATCATCAAAAAATCAAAACCTTTAATAAAGTTAAGCAAATAGACATTTTTAATGTAATTTTTCTTTAGAAAACGATTGACATAAACTTTAGAACTCTAGCATGAACCGTTCTCGAGATATTACACATTTTTAAAATAAATTTATTAAAAAATCCCATAATTAAAAAAAAATATATTAACTGTTGAGAAACAAAATTCACTTTCATATGTAATATCATGCAATAAATTGGGTGACATCATTCTCGTGGATCTAGCTCGTTCCATTCATGGAAAAAGATACTTTGAGTAATAATTTTGTATTTGAACGCCAATCGTTATTTATCTGCTATAAGAATAACTTATTTCTCCTTTCATATCGCTTGACGAGATTTTGGCGTCGAATTTGTCGGAATGTCGCCAACTTGGCAATCTTTTTAAATGTTGCCAAATTAACGGAAATCTCGCCAAATGGATTAAAATGACACTAAATCGGTGAAAATGACGAGTAATTGACGAAAATTCAATATCTTGGAAAGAATATAAATAGCTACTATAAGAAAAACATACTTTTTTATTGTAAAAATAGTAAATTCATTGAATTATATAAGGAAAGGCATGTGTTGCCCATATCAGATTTTTTAAATTAGTGTTACAAACTTTGTCACGGATTCCAACGTCTATCATTTTTAATTTTTATAAATGAATGCACTCAATTCCGATGAATAACCTTGTTAATAAACCTGTTTTTGAAATTACTTATAGAGCAGAACGACTGCGGGCATCCATAATAAATTGTAAAGTTTTTTTTAAAGATAATTTTCAAATTTGGCCTCAGTCATCCAATCTAAAGACATAATGTATAAGACAGAATTTAAACAACTAATATCGTGTGGCTAGATAGTACTCTATTAATTAGAAAATTAATTTCATAATTGCAAAATTGTAAAAAATATACTGCAATGCCTCAAAACCCATTTTACTTTCCTTATTTACATAATGTATAAGGAAAGTATTGTGACGGGGTCGAAAATTCGAATTCGAGTTTCGAGTCTGTCTGTGTGTTTGTGTGTGTGTGTGTGTGTGTGTGTGTGTGTGTGTGTGTGTGTGTGTGTGTCAGTGAGACTGTGGAGACGATAACTAATGAACGAATAGACCGATTCGAACGAAATTTGGTACAAAAATCACAATCTATAAACACTGGAAGCCTATTGTTTTTATACGCAATCGAATGTTCAGAACCATCCTAAATTTTCGATTGAAATTTTGAAAAAATCAAAGCCGCTAATAAAGTTACGCAAATAGACATTACTTATGTAATGTTTCATGAGAAAGCGATTGACATAAATTTTAGAACACTAACCGGAGCCGTTCTCGAGATATTGCACATTTTTAAATAAATGATAAAAAAGTTATAAAATAAAAAAAAGTGTTTCCTATTGAGACACATGTTCACTTTTCATATGTTATTCCATGCGATAAATTGGTTCACATCATTCTCGTGGATCTGGCTCGTTCCATTCATGAAAAAAGATACTTTGAGTAATACTTTTGTATTTGAGCGCCAATAGGCAATTATCTGCCGTGAGAATAACTTAATTTTTCGTCCACAACGCTTGCGAGATTTTGGCGACGAATTTGGCGGAAAGTCGCCAACCTGGCGACTTTTTGAAATGTTGTCAAATTAACGGAAATCTCGCCAAATGGATAAAAATGACGCTAAATCAATGAAAATGATGACTAATTGTAGACAATTCGATATCTTGAAAAGAATAAGTATCTACTATAAGAAAAGCCTGTTTTTTTAAATGTAAAAGTAGTACATTCATTACATTATATAAGGAAAGGCATGTGTTGCCCACATCAGATTTTTTACTATGATGCCGCTTTAGAAACATTTCTGTGAAACAACGCTTTGGCCAACCAGAAAGGCAAAATTGTAAAGTTTTTGTTCTTCCACATGAAAATATATCCCCTGACATTAGAAATGTTTATACAATTCACATTTGTGTTACTTAAACTTTTCCGCTTATAAACTTCTTCAACAACATCTGCAGGTAATGAAATTTCCAGTTCATAGGTTCGTGTAATAAATGCATCTTTAGAAGTCTGAGCAGAAGTAATTGATTTTAGAATCATTTTTATCCTAATGGTCTCAAAAAATGTCAGAAACACAGTATCCATTTGAGATTCCAATAGATTGATTTTCCAAGACATGGCGATATGGAGAAGATAAAAAAAATGTCATTTCTTTCCTAGGGAGTTAAATTCGAATGCGTGAAATTAAGTGTCATATTAATATGCGGAAGTTTTACAATATATAAAAATTTGCTTATTAATGTACGCGCAAATGGTTGAATAAATTCAGAAGTAAATTCTGTTGAAATCTGTTTGCAATTACTTTTGGTTCAAAATACAAATGTTAATATTTTTTCCCTAAAACTTCTGGATTTTCAGTTGCGGATTTGAAACTTACACCTTTTCTATAATATTTTGTATATGTAAAATGAAATTGTTATGACCGGATAAAAAATAATATATCGAATTTTATTTATACATTTTCCACATCCTTGTATCTATATTTCTTTGTTATATCGTTAGGTGTATCGTTAGGTGATGTTAGGTGATAGAGAAGCTAGAAAAAAAAAGGTTATTTCTTTCCTAGGGAGTTAAATTCGAACGCGTGAAATTAAGTGTCATATTAATATGCGGAAGTTTTACAATGTATAAGAATTTGCTTATTAATGTACGCGCAAATGGTTTAATAAATTCAGAAGTAAATTCTGTTGAAATCTGTTTGCAATTACTTCTGGTTCAAAACAAATATTTTAATATTTTTTCCCTAAAACTTCTGGATTTTCAGTTGCGGATTTGAAACTTACACTTTTTCTATAATATTTTATATATGTAAAGTGAAAATGTTATGACGGGGTAAAAAATAATATATCGAATTTTATTTATACATTTTCCACATCCTTGCATTTATATTTCTGTGATATATCGTTACGTGATGATGTCGTATTTGAAAGATTGATGGGCTATTCCAAAATTTCCGGATTACTGACGCTTTATTAAACCACAAATAGGAGTAACCAGAGACAATGTACAGCTTATAACCATCTAACTATCTGCCAACGTCACAAAATCTGAAAGATGCAATAGACAGCACTTGAAGGATCTAATAATTCACACAGCACAAGAATATATTCGCAAGTTACTGATGTATTTACAATTCATGTTGACTTATATCACACAAATTCACCAACTGAACGGTGAACAGCTGTGGAAAGTTCGAGAAAAGAACGTAACTGGAAAAGTTCTAAACCAATTTCCAAATAACGAGAAGTTTCTAGAATTATCAAAAAGTCTCCAATTTGGCGATATTATGCCAATTGCGCGATTAAGGTCACCAACTTTGTCATCAGACTTTTAAATTATAACATTTCATGTTAGATATTAATAGCAATATCATACACTGTCTTAAAGATACATGTATATGTGAGTCTTGACAATATATTGTCTGGCCATATCGAGCCATCCACATGGAATTTGGTGCTATTATTTCAATGGGTGAACTTTAGACGTATTTTGATTTTAAAGGAAATAAGTATTAGTGGAAGGTTCTGAAACTGGTGTCTTTTAACATTAATTTTGACGATCATTATTTTTAAATCTAGGAAACAAATATAATTAGTTTAAACACGGCAATAAAATGGTGTTGTTGTTGTTGAGACCCAAACCGTTCGACCTACCAGAAAGGTGTAAGGTAACTGTTTGGACGGCCGGGAAGTCCACAAAATGGTGTGCAATTCAATTCTTTATTTAACAGCACTTGCTATCATTTAAAATACGCTAGATTTTTCTGCTTTGAAATAAACAGCATTTTTTAAAAATTTAACGTGAAAATCTGCTGTGGCCAAAAAATGACATTCACCACGTACTGATTTTCAATTTCAAGTTTTCATTTGTTAACTGGAAGTATTTTCAAAGGCGTCGAAGGAAATATTGCGAAAAGATGCGATTCATTAATAAATTCATATTTAATCTGATCGATTTTATACGTTGGGTTTTATACGTTTTATACGTTTATCGATTTTATACGTTTTGGCTTTTGCAATGTGAAAAATAATTTTAACGGTTAGAATCGAAATTTTGGCTCCTTTAAAATAAATGCAAGTCTTTCTCTTCCACTGTCAATTAAATTTCACATCCTCCAGGTAGAGCAAAGGAGCAGAGTCAGAAGCAAAAATAATCTCACGGCAATAAACAGCTTTAAAATAGATAGAATGCTTCGTTTTTCACTCTCTTTCTCTCTCTCTCTCTCTCTCTCTCTAGTGTCGGTAACTCAAGGTAAGTGACTATGGCTCGTCACAAGTATGAGTTTACAAACAGCCTACAGCAACGACGGAAGTGAAATAGTTTTTTATCTTTTCTTGAACAGGCACTCCGAGTCTTTTTATGTGTGCTTTGCGGCTAGTGAAATTTTGATCAGATAAATTTGTAACGAATTGGAGAGGTAGAGTGTTTCATGAATTCGTCTGGAAAATTTTGAAATTGAGAATATATAAATAAATAGGGACAAAGGTATTCGTTCACATTGCAGAATATCTAATGATCATTGTAGAAGGTTATATATATGTATTATATATATATATATATATATATATGTGTGTGTGTGTGTGTGTATACAGTGCAATTGGATCGATTTCGCTGTAGCGGAATTTTATAATAATGTAAGGAACCTAATCTGTGCCGCATTAATAATTAAATAAAGATTTTAGCTTACTGTACTATATATATAATTGTATATAGTTGTGTATATAGTTTTAACTGATTGTACAACGATTATGATTTAAAATTAAAACAATTATTTTAACTCATACATTTAGCATATTCTATAAAATTCTAACAATCAAGATCATGAAAAATTAGTTTTCTTAATTATTTTTTACTTTCGTTATATACAACAATGTATAAGGTACGTATTGTGACGGGGTCGAAAAATTCGAATTCGAGTTTTCGACGGGAAAGCACGTTTTAGGTATCCCTGATCACGAATCGAACATTTTTGAGGTGATGTATGTGTGTGTGTGTGTTTGCGCGCGTGTGTGTGTGAAAGTGTGTGTGTGAAAGTGTGTGTGTGTGTGTATATGTGAAAGTGTGTGTGTGTGTGAAAGTGTGTGTGTGTGTGAAAGTGCGTGTGTGTGTGAAAGTGTGTGTGTGTGTGTGCGTGAGTGAAAGTACGTGCGCGTGTGTGTGTGTGCGAAAGTATGTGTGTGCGTGTGAAAGTATGTGTGTGTGTGTGTCAGTGAATCTGTGGAGACGATAACTCGCGATCGAATTAAGCGATTCGAATGAAATTTGGTACAAAAATTACAATCCACGAATACTGGAAGTCTATTGTTTTTAAACACAATCGAATGTTCTGAACCCCTCTAAATTTTCGACTGAAATTTTGGAAATTCATCAAAAAATCAAAACTATTAACAAATTTACGCAAATAGGTATTTCTTATGTAATTTTTCCTTACAAAACGATTGAAAAACTTTTGAACGCTAACATGAACCGTTTTCGAGATATTGCCCATTTTTCAAATAAATTTATCAAAAAATCCCATAAATTAAAGAAAACATTAACTGTTGAAAAACATGTTTACTGTTCATATGTAATATCATGCCATAAATTTCTTGGCATCATTCTCATGGATCTAACTCGTTCCATTCATGAGAAAATATACTTTGAGAACTAATTTTGCATATGAACGCCAATAGTCATTTATCTGCTGTAAGAATAAATTATTTTTCAGTCCACAATTCTTGGTGAGATTTTGGCGAAGAATTTGGCGGAATGTCTCTAACTTGGCGACTTTTTTAAATGTTGCCAAATTAATTAAAATCTTGCATATGGGGGGAATGACGCTAAATCAATAAAAATGATGATTATCTGACGAAAATTCATTATCTAGGAAAGAATGTAAGTATTTACTATAAGAATAATGTAATTTTTTTCTACTGTAAAAGTAGTAAATTCATTTCATTATATAAGGAAAGTCATGTGCTGCCCACATCAGATTTTTTAATAGTACATGAACCATTTAGTTTAATTAGAATGCTATCAATATTGATAATTTTTAATTTAGTGTATTGTGAAATGTAAGTTAGTTGGGTACTTTGAAATTATATAGCATGTTGCCAACCGGAAAAATCGCCAAATGCACAATTCAACGTTAAAATCACAGTACCTGGAATTTATATATTAGTTTTTGAATAAAAGGAGTACATTCATTGTATTATATAAATAATGTCATGTGTTGCCCACATCATATTTTATTTTATATACAGATACACTATAAATGGAAATTTGACGTATGCAATATATCCCTTGTTTTATTTATGTGTTAATGTTCTTGATTTCGTCCACTATAAATATATTATACAGCCATTTCGATTACAGGATTTGACGAACGGATAAATTACCTGATTTAACCTGCTTATTAAGGCTACACATCTAAATAATCAGTACTACTCTAAACCCATTTGAATTAACAGGATTGAATGCGCACATGTGTACCGCAAATACCACATTAAATGCTTAGAATTGGATATTTTATGAACAACCGTCTAATAACGGAATATAATAGCCACTATCAATGCAATTATGGTAGCTCTCTCAATAACCAATATGTGTAAATATTTTACACTTTTTAACATAGCAGTAAAGTGTTTATGACTTTGTTCCTCCTGTCTGTCTGTCTGTCTATCTGTCTGTCTGACCGTTCCCAAGATAACTGCCATAAAAATGAATTTATCAAAATCTAATTTTAGAATGTTGTTAAGACGATCTGTGGAACATATGGGAAAGCAAAAGAATAATATCAGAAAATTAGCTTTGTGTTTTACTAAATTGCTTTGAGAATTTTAGAAAATATTCAAACTATTACGTAAAATGTGTAAAAAAATTCATCAAAATATATTAGGTAGTTTTTTAAACAAAAATTGAAACAATAATTAGACCCATATTATAGGCTGGTAGGTTGGACTGTCTGGGTCTCATCAACAGCAACCCATATTATAGGAAGATATCACGTGATTCATTGCAAAATAAAATATGGCATCCATTTTCTTTTTCGCTTAGTGAAAATCTTTATTTTGTAATGAACTCTTACATTTATATTTAGTGTTGCATCCGTCCGAAAACCGCTTTATTTGTTTTATATTGTCTGTGCATCTAAATTCTGTGCCTACGCAATTCCAATATTTTTGATTACACTAAACTTTGATTATTTCTATAACAATGGCTAATGTTAACGTATGTAGAATGTAAACAAATCAAGCGACTGTAAAATGAGTTGTATAACAACTAAATATTTTTCAAGCAAAGTTATTCAACTCTGGAGTCTGGAATTTAAGTGATAGTAATGAAATATTCATTGATTTTACATAGAGAAGCAGGCGATCTTATAGCATTGTCTTTTTTGGTGAAGTTTTAAGTTTCCAAGTAAAATAAATTATCGTAGTACTGTGGTAATTAAAAAAAATATCACCCCTAAATGCATCGTATTTTAGAGCTGTTTAAATAAAATTGCATTTCAGTTTGAAAGTGTTTCATATTCAGTGCTTTATGCATGTCAAATCTTTCTTGTTAGGAAAACTTATTGCTTGAAAAGCTATGAATTTCTCTATAATATATAGAATTTGTAAATGCCATATGTTACTTTATAAATAATCCAACTATGTAATACTACAATTATCATACTACAATACTACAACTACTTTTCGTAATCAATATATATCTTGAATAAATTGATCAATCATAACAAAGTTGTTTACAATTACTAAATTCAGTAAATATATAAAGCCTAGTTTATTTTATACTATCAGACTATTGTACTCTAGCATATGATTCGAAGTTTTGCGTTGATTAATAGTTGTGCGTCTATCACTTCTATAGCACAGTTGTAAATGCTATATAGTGTTTTCAATAGATTTTCTCGACCCGCTATGGGTGCGCCATCTATTGATCAATGCGGAACTACAACCGACAAGCATATAATAGAACTCTAGGGAATGGTTATCAATTTTTTACCACTTTTATTTTAAAATTATGATTAAAAATTGTTCTGTCTCAAAACGTTGAACGAATATGCGAATGGAAACAGAACAGTATAAACATGCAAATATTGCGTTTAAAGTACTTTTAAGTTAACTCTGCACATTTTAAGTTAGCTATAGTTCCAATTCGGTATTTTTGACAGTATAGTTATCCAGTACCTTACGGATATAGAAATCATAACTTGTTCTTTTTCGCTTATAAATGTTGTAATTCCACTTGCAAATATATTATGTACAAAATAATTTTCACAGATAAAACAATCTATTTGTACTATACTTAGCGCAAAATACATATGCCTATTAGTGAATTAAATATTATATAATCAATTTTAAATAACTTAATAAAGTACTAAATTTATTTTAAAAAAACAATTCAAATCTCCTTTCATTTTGATGAAAAAAAAATAAGAAGTGTTTTCAGCATTAAACATCAAAGGAAGGGGAAATAAATTGAGGGAGCATTTTCTGAAATATGAACTTCGTGTTATAGCGTGCTATTAATGACATTCATATGCACTTTTATTAAACTTTTCCTTCACATCTAAAAAGTAGCTTTTACTGAAACTAGACGGACATGGAAGCTGTTTTAAAGGGGAAATATAAAGTATGTTTACAGGATATTTAATTTTTTTTTCGGGGATTATAAAGTTTTCCGTGATGACGATGTAAGTAGTTCAGGGAAAAATCTAAATATTTTCGAGTTATTTTTCGAGTTAGGGCTATTCTTTATTTCCCTAAGTGAGGAGCTACAACGCGTTTGCTTTTTAAACTTTTGTAAGGAAGCTGCAGGATGAAAATACATTATGCATTCTCGTAAAGCATAAATGTATTTAAAAAATTAACTGCAGTGTGGTACAACTCGGATTTATCATACCAGAATTCGCTTTAATTTTTAAATTTTGCAAAAACAAATTTAAAAAATAGGTATAGTAGGTCCAAATAATTACAACTGTAGTGTATTACTTTTCACTTTAAAGGGCATGAAAAACACTTTCGATTAATACCATATTTTACAATGTTCCCTGGGAGAGGGGAGTAACTTCTTCAAAATCGATTTTTGGCAGCTTTTTTTTTTAATTTTACAAGAAAAAATTTGAAAAATCTGTATCCGTGGATTACCAGATAATTATAACTATAGCGTCTTTGCTTTTTAAAGGGCTTGATAAAGTACTTTCATTGATATCGTACTTGATAATGCACCCCTCCGGAGGGCAACAGTGTACCCCAATGATGCCACAAGCAAAAATATGTTGTTGTTGCTGTTGCCCAGACCGTTCTACCTACCAGAAAGGTGTAAGGTATCTGTTTGGACGGATGGGAAGTGCCACCCTATTTAGACCGGAATCCAGTGGGGGAGGTATCCACAGAGACAGTACCCTCCTTGTCCTTCCCCTACCACCAACCTCTCGGAAGGACTTACGGATATACACGTTTAATGTGATCGTACTCCGCGTGAACACGGCGGCAGTTTTGGCAGCGGGAGGAATCGAACCCGGGCCCACAGAATGCAATTCCCGCACACTAACAACTGGGATGCCGCGCTCTAAACAAAAATATGTGCATCGCAGTTAATTTTCGCAACAATGATTTAAACTATAAATTATCGTGATCACTGAGCCATAACTAAACCCGTTTATGCATGATTACGTCATACTTTGTCCTTTTGTGGAGATAGATGTAGGGCCCCTAAGGCCTCTCCGGACCCCTTTCTTTACTGGTTGTAGCTAAATGTCCCTCTCTTTGCCTGACTGGGCCCCCTGAGTAGACTAGCACCCGATGCTCTATCGGGGACTTCCCTTCACTCGTTGGTGCTGGCCATGTGTGCTAAGAGACGTCATGATTTTGTTAGTCCTGAAGAAAAGGACCGTTTTCTGACTTCGAATCTGGTTGTTCAGTACATAATTGTGTCCGTGCTGTACTTAGGAAGCTTTTTATATTACTGAATTTATAGACCTTTTATAATGTATGTTAGATTTTAAGCACATACCGTGGGACGAGATATCTCAGTGATTAAGGCATTGCGGTCGGATTATACGAGATCGATTCCCGGAAGTACCTAATCTGACCATGTGTTTACGTGAAGGACGGGCAAATTGAATCTGTGGGTCCGAAAGTCATAGAAATCGGTGACAGAGGAAAGAGGGTACGGTCTATGTGGTTCTTGTCCTCACTGGGTTTCTGGACTAAACTAGATGGCACTGCCTCGGCTGTCTTAAAAAACACTTTACACTTTCGGTTAGTGTGAACGGTCTGGATTGGAAGAAGAAAAATAGAGATCGTGACTTATTGGGAACAATATGCAAGTAACATACATACAGTAATGTAAATTGTGTCCAAATAGCAACAATATAAATTGCGCACAAATAGCAACAATATAAATTGTGCACAAAAAGCAACAATATAAATTAATCACAAATAGCAACAATATAAATTGTGCACAAACAAATTTAACATGCAATAGACTATTATATCGGAAACACGTGACTTTTAACACTTTCCAATATAGTTGAAAAGTGTTTAAGACTTTGTTCATTCTGTCTGTCTGTCTGTCTTTCTGTTCGCACGATAACTGTCTTAAAGATGACTTTATCAAAATGAAATTTTGGTATGTTGTTGAGGCGGTTTGTGTACCATAATGTAAATAAAGAATATCACCCAATTACATTTTGATTGAACACGAGTTGAAAAAGAAAAATAGATTGAACCCTATGGAACCTAATTTTTCAAACATCTTAAAGCAAGGTTAAAATTCCCAAATCGCTTCGAAAATTTTAGAAAATGTTCCAATAGCCCCATAAAATATGTAAAAATAATTTCAGCAAAATATCTTCGGTAGTTTTTAAAATAAAAATTGAAATAATAATTACACCCATATTATATGAAGAGATCACGTGACCCACTTCAAAATAAAATATGGCATCCGTCTTTTTAAAGTTTTTAAAATTTATATTTGGTGTTGCATCCGTCCTAAAACTGCTATATTTTTGCGCATTTTTTGTGCATCCATATTCTGCGCGAACCCAATTGCAATATTTTTAAATTAAAGTGATCACCAAATTATTTCTATATATATTCCGAACCCTAATTTTAATGGATACATAATGTAAACAATTAATTATAAGATGAGTTGTAGAAGAATTGCTAAAATTTTTTCACGCTAAATAATATAGCTTTGGAGTCTGGAATGTAAGTGATATGAATGAAATATTCAGTTTTACATAAAGAAGCAGACGATTTTATAGCGTTGTGTTTTTTGATGAAGTTTTAACCAAGTAAAATAAATTATTGTACTGTGATAATTTTAAAAATATCACTGCAGAATGCATTGCATTTTAGAGATGTTTCAAAAAATCTGCATTTCAGTTGGAAAGTGTTGTAATTAGTGCTTTATGCATGATTGATCTTTTTTGTTTTCCATTGCAAATGCTAATCACAAAAGATAAATAAAATTTGATTTGAAGGTGCAGAAAGGTTAAATGTCTTAACTATATCTCTCATTGTCATGCTCACACGGAAAAAAGTTATCCACGTGTTTTTCAGTTGCTCGTTTGTTATTTAATTGCTCTATGGCAGAAATATTCAGCTATGGCTCGGATAATACTGAATTAAGAAACGCGGTACAAAATCTGAAATATTTTATTCAAAACATGATCCTTATTAATATTAACAAACCCATCAAAATAGCAAGGACATCAAGTGAACTATTTTGAATCGTAAGCTATTTTTATAGACAGATAAACCATATGTTATACTATTTCCCACAGCTTTGCGGGTAAGTGTTTGAGGATAAAACTATTAAAACATTTCCTGAATTCTGTGCTTATTGCTTAAGTTTCATCAATGAATATTTCCTATTTTGAGGGATATTTTGCTTGGAAGTGAATTATAAAATTTCCACTTTTATGTATTTATGCGGTATAAGTTTCTGTTATATTTCTATTTTTGTTTTATTTGTTTTCTTTATTTTATTTTATTTTTTTTATTTATTTATTTTTTAATTATTTATTTATTAATATCTGTTTTCATTTATATTTCTGTTTTAAAAAGATCCATTTTCCTTGAAACATGCATTTTTTATAGATTAACTACCAGCATAATATTACATGTGGAAAGTGCACACATCGTTACTCTTTTTATTTTCAGTAATTATTTGAGAAATGCATTTGAAAAATGTGCAAAATTTGGAGGGCAGTTCATGCTATCACTCGAAAGTTTATATCCTTCATTTTCTAATGACACATACAAAGCAGGCTTAGAGTTATACAATATAAGTTATACAATATAAAGCAGGTTTAGGGTTGAAGACCCAGACCGACCGACTCGTCGACAAGGACATGAGTAGCCATTTGGTCGGCCGACAGGTTTAGGGTTATCGTAATTTTGCATTTTGTTGTGCGGTAATAATGGTTGCATCAGGATATTTAGGTCAATTGTTAATCTTTGGAATAAGATCCAAATGACCTGGTCTCACAGTGCTTTTCTCCTCTTTAAGCTTTTGTTAAAATTGCTGTAATTTTAATCATAACAATAATGGGTGTGAATAAATGTCAATTTATTTTAAAATTTAAAAATGTGGATTTTAATGTTGTTGTTGAGACCCAGACCGTCCGATGATCTTGTGGATTTTAATGTGTAGTGTTTCGATTTAATGATTATCTTATAGAACTCGTGCTAAGATGGAATGGTGGGTTACTGAGAAGCTATTCCTATTCATGCTTTTAAATATTTTCATTGACCACACTCAATTTCTTTCTTTCTTCCTAATCTAGACCGTTCGATATAATCGAATTGTGTAAGGTATGTGTTCGGACGGCCATAAAAGTGTCACACAATTTAGACCCTAAACCAGTGATGGTGACATCCACAGGGACGGTAACTTCCTTCTCCTACTACCAACTTCTCGCAGGGCCTTTCGGACCGATATATTTGACGTGCCCGTACTCAGCGTAGACACGGAGATAGTTTTGGTAGCACCGAGAATAGAACTCGGGATCCTGCAAATGCGTTCCCTGTGCTTTATACACTAGGTTACACTCCCATAACTCTGTGGACTGAGAAAAAAATCACCATACTCCATCGTCGCATTCAGGATATATTTTATATACAAACGTGAATTAAACATTTCCCTTATTTGATAATCCTCAAATTACGTGGTTTTATTTATACTTACTTTTAATTTCATTAAAAATTCAGAGCTATTCTGCATACTTGTATACAAGAATAATTTCTATTTTCACGAGTAATATATTTGAGCAACAAATAATCATAAATAGCATAAGAAAATGTCTTACTTTTTTCTGTATCGGTTGTCGATGTCACTCATTTAGACAACCCCAAACCTATTAATAGCCATCACAGATTATTGTATTTCATTACAATAATTAGCTGTATTTGCTCTAGTTACCTTCCTTTTATACATAATGTATAAGGAAAGTATTGTGACGGGGTCGAAAATTCGAATTCGAGTTTTCGACGGGAGAGCACGTTTCAAGCATCCCTGATCACGAATCACACACTTTTGAAATGATGTCTGTGTGTGTGTCAGTGAGACTGTTGAGACGATAACTAACGAACGAATGGACCGATTCGAACGAAATTTGGTACAACAATTACAATCCGTAAACACTGGAAGCATATTGTTTTTATGTGCAATCAAATGTTCAGAACACCCCTAAATTTTCGAGTGAAATTTTGAAAAAATCGTCGAAAAATCAAAACCACTAGTAAAGTTACGCAAATAGACATTTCTTATGTAATTTTTCATGAGAAAACGATTGACATAAATTTTAGAACGCTAACATGAACTGTTCTCTAGATATTGCACATTTTTCAAAAAAATTATCAAAAAGTTATATAAAATAAAAATATATATTTCCTATTGAGAAACATGTTAACTTTTCATATGTAATACCATGCGATAAATTGGGTGACATCATTCTCGTGGATCTAGCTCGTTCCATTCATGAAAAAAGATACTTTGAGTAATACTTTTGTATTTGAACGATAATACTCATTTATCTGCTGTAAGAATAACTTATTCCTCCGTCCATAACGCTTGGCGAGATTTTGGCGACGACTTTGGCGCAATGTCGCCAATGTAGCGACATTTTTAATTTTTGCCAAATTAATAAAAATCTCGCCAAATTGATAAAAATGACGCTAAATCAATGAAAATGACGACTAATTGAAGAAAATTCAATATCTTGGAAGGAATATAAGTATATACTATAGAAATAACATTTTTTTAACTGTAAAAGTAGTAAATGCATTGCATTATATAAGGAATGTCATGTGTTGCCCATATCAGATTTTTGTTATTACCACTAAGCTAAATATCCGGTGCCTTTCTAAACTCATTCAAATTAACATTATATTATGCTCTCGTATGTACCACAACTGCCACATTAAATGCTTGGAATACAATACTATATGCAATATCATCGAGTAAAATAGCATAATATGCAAATACACGATGTGGGTATTATAATGGATTATCTTTATTCAGGCAAGGTGTTATATTTGATTTATATATAATTTAGATAAGAAATTAAGAGGGGGAAGCACTCTTGACAGCTGAATGTATTCGTTTTGAAGTTCAATAATCTGTACATAAGTTGATAATCAAACAAACCGAACGGAGCTTTAGGTTATAATCTTTAAATCTTTAGATGTTGTTAAAATCTTTATCTGTTTGTAAAAGAGGTCCAAAAAAGTAATGTATTAACAGAGTGCCCCACAAAAGTGAACAGTGGAAGATTTTTCGGAACCAGTGGATCTAGATCCATACGGATGGGATAAGAAATGGGCTAAAATATCTTTATAACAATATTTTCTGTTAATATTCGCTGTTGACCTGAGCCAAATGACGAGAAAACGAACTTGATGATTGCTATCGACATATCAGCTGTTGAATAAAAACTCTAGAAGAATGTTGGCTTTACCGAAACGAGGAGAGTTGTTGTTGTTGTTGTTACTGATGACCTCCTGTTTCGGCGGAGCAGATTCGGGACCAGTGACGCAGGAAGCAGAAAAGAACGAAGAAAGACACAAGACGAGATAACAAAGTTTATTACAAGAATGCATCACTGACAAAGGTCAAAGGGGGTTGTTGTTGAGACCCAAACCATCCGACTTACCAGAAAGTTGTAAGGTAACCGTTTGGACGGTCGGGAAGTGCTACCCAATTCAGACCGGAACCCAGTGGGGGAGGCATCCACAGTGACAGTGCCCTCCTCCCCCTACTACCAACCTCTCGGAAAGACTTACGGACCCACATGTTTAACGTGATCGTACTCCGCATGAACACGGCGGCAGTTGTGGCAGCGTGCAAATCCAGCGCGCAAACCACCGGGCTACCGCGTCCGAAATATGCCAACAGCACGCGGTGTTCCCAGGTGGTCACCCACCCAAGTACTAACCGCGCCCGATGCTGCTTGGCTTTGGTGATCTAACGAAGGTTGGAGGGGGTGCAGCTTCACATTTAGACGATGACCCGGAAGGCGGAAGACTGACTTTATCCTCGAGAAACATACATGCCTTATTCGGGATTCGAACCCGAACACACAAGACAACAGCCGAAGACGCTATCCACTTCACCGCCTGGGCGGCACGAGGATAGTATACTGTCATAAGGTGCTTAATACTTACCAAATTCTAAATAAAAGGACTTACCTTTGATGTCCCCACTTAAGGTGGAGTATGAAATCTCCAGTGGCTCTCGAGTACAAGAGAATGACATGAAACAAATTCACCAATGCTTAAATTTAAATTGGTCACATTTCTGTCCTATACATTCTAATTTCAGAAATATAACTGTCATTTATTCATATTTGAGTTCTTACTCATTTTACTGATATCAGTACTTAAATTATCTCTGTTCCTTCCGGGCCCTATTTTTCTACTGAAAAACTGAAATCTTACCCCAATTTTTATGGCATTCGATGAAGTCTGACGAATGAATGTAGCACATTCTTGCACACAGATTATATTGCAGAGGAAATACTTCTTTTGTAGATAGCGGTTTTAGACGTTCCCGATGCTTTAAGGCCATTTATCAAGCCCTCAGCAAAGACCTTGATGTCTCTCAGCATTTATTTCATTGAATGTATACACTTTCTAATTAATGTCTAGCAGAGACGGACTTGAAGTGAATCTCCTTTCTTTACGTGTTCGCTGCATGCTGGCTCACTGTTGTTGTAACATATGGTTTTATTGAAATCTGCTCCATACAAATAGAGATCACATCACATACAAAAGAAAAATAACAAGAACAATCAAAGCAGCAAACAGAAGAACACAGAGAACACCGTCAATGCAAAAGAAAAGGTCTAATGAAGCACACGGCGAAGAGACGGCAGATATTCTTTATCATTCCATAAGATTCCTAGCTTCCCAATAAAGTTTAATGATATCTCCCTAGCGCTGGGCATTCCTATCCACTCCTGGACATCCAAGAGGATGTTCTGAGATGCTGGCTAACTAACGCATCTCCGATGGGACGCTGGCTAACTATCGAATCTCTGATGGGATGCTGGCAAACTATCGAACTCTGTGGAAACGCACTTTTTCATTTCCCTGTGATTTTAGACAACCTTTCCTGATTTGCCCTTGGTGATAGAAGGTATGTAAGTTGTTTATTTATGTTTGAGTTCACATTGGTTCTCCTTATTTGGCTATGCGCGGAATTTAAAGCGTTTATTAACTTGATTGACACTTGTATCCGAAATGCCAACATGTCTTGCAATATATACCTTCACTATATCACGGGGAGATCGGTTGCATTTGCCGTAAATCAAAATCATCTCACAGAGTTTGGGATTACTAAATAGAGCCATCATTCAAAATCTAGTTAGGTAGCATGGTTATTTGAATGTTTAAATACGAACTATGAATCGACATAATAATGACATAACAACTTCATCTGCATAAAATAAATTTGAAGAAAAGGTAAAAGGAAACTATTTACATTTAAAATTGATTTGAGAATGTCCCCCTTATTTTTCCATGAAAATTTAATTAATGAAAACTATATAAAATTGGATTACTGTCAATTTTTTGGGTTAACCTATATACGGCATGGGTGATATTTTTGAAATTTGACTTTTTTCGATAAAGGAGTTGTATAAAAAGTTAATTTTCTTAAATTTCTACAAAAATATGGTACAATATTTAAATTACTATTTCATAACTTCCTACCTTATTTAAAGCATTTTCGCAATTGGAACTATGGGTTTACATCCAACGGTTAAAAAAATCTACCAATATTCCCATTTAGATACCATGTAAATATTTATTTTGTATAAAGTTTTATAGAGGAGCTTAAAAAAATACAAATGCATACATGTATTGCGCGCATGCCACAGTTTAAACTAGAGCACATATACACAAAATACTCTACAAAAATAATCATAATAAAGTATGTTGTAACGTGCACCTAAATTTACAAATATTTTTTAAAATAAAATAATGCTTTGAAATTTATACTACAAAAAAATTAAAAAAAGCTACCAAAATTGTATAAGAGATATTTATTACAAAAATTTGTGTTCGCATTCAATATATAAATATGTAGGTATTATGTACATATGCATTGTATAATAGCTTTTAGGAATCTATTTACAAAACTAAAGTACGCAGAATTTGAAATAAAAATGCATTTTTTGGAACATAACTTTAAAGTTAAAACTTTTCAGTGAATGATGCAAGCGTTGTTTCACCAGTATGGCTCCAAAATGCATACTAATTGGATATTTTTAATACCATTTTCGTTAAATGATTGAAAATATATCATTTTTAATAATAAAGTCAAAAGAGAACTCGATGCCTTTAAGCTTTAGAGGTTATCCCCCCCCCCTTTAAAATATATATAAGTATAATATTGTTCTGCAAGATTTATTTATTTGATCTGTGCCATTCACCATTTAGGTTCTTATACGAAGTCATAATCGTGAATAAATTATTCCATTTTGTTCCACGATTTTTGACTCGTATATATCATTGTATTTCATGCAAAATTCAAAAATTATAGAAAATAACACTATGTTCCTCAAAAGCTCATTAAGTTTTAAAGGGGTGAGCCCATAATCTCATAAAGATTACATAAATCTATGGGGAAAACCTATTTTTTCTTGACTTAAAAATACTTGGCCTAATTTTTCACAACATAGGTATAAGCCAACGGCCCTACCGTGCTGAAAACATTGGTTCTCGTTAGATCAGCGAAGTCATGCAGCTTCGGGCGCGGTTAGTACTTGGGTGGGTGACCACCTAGGAACACCGCGTGCTGTTGGCAATTTTCGGGCGCGGTAGCCCGGTGTTTTGTTCGCTGGATTTGCACGCTGCCACAACTGCGCCGTGTTCATGCGGAATATGATCACGTTAAACATGTGGGTCAGTAAATCCTTTCGAGAGGTTGGTGGTAGGGGAAGGAGGGTACGGTCCCTGAGTATGTCTCCCCCCACTGGGTTCCGATCTAAATTGGGTGGCACTTCCCGACCGTCCAAACGGTTACCTTTCACCTTTCTGGTAGATCGGACGGTCTGGGTCTCAACAACAACAACTTAGGTATACCCTCTGTTTCTTTTATTTAGGCCCATTTTGTCATTTTGTCTCCAGACTCAATGATACTCTAGCATTGACGTTGGAGATCTAGCGCATCCACGAAGCAGCTGTATGCTGTATTTTTATTTTATTGGTGCTTGAATACATTGACAAAGTTTTTCTTATCCTTTGCACAGGTTACATTTTTGTTTAATATTAGATCTCTGTTGTTCAATTATTTCATTCAGTTGTATCAGAAACATAAAGACAATAATTGGAACATACCCAACTAAACATGATGTTTAAGGAAAAGAAAGAAAATGAACCAACCTTACAAATAATTTACTACTTGTTGGGATAAAACTGTTTTGAAAGATTGAAACAAAAGTTTAGGTTTCTTAATTCTAATTTGACTACAGATATTTTTCGCTGTATTAAATAAAATATTTGTCAGTTTAATTATTTTTGAATTAAATTGGGTAGTTTTATATCTTAAAATAAAATCAGTGAGGACCTTTTTCTAACTTGTTTTAATATTTTGAAATACGTTTTTATAAACAACTCAAGATACGATATTTAAAATTTTGATACAATCTGTAAAATATCAAAAGTGTAAGAAAATATCTATGTGTTTGTTCTAAAAGATTTAATTTTGTTGCTACATGCTAAGCGAAGTTTCAACATATGGAATATTTGTTTGTATAATTTAATAGGATTCATCATTCATAAAACTATGTCCTTATTTAAGTAATTGGGAACTTTTCATCAAGAAGAAAACAATCCATTTTTGTTAAATTTAGAAAAATGACAATAAAAAAATATTTATAAATATCCCTTTCACTGGGGTTAAAAAGTTATCTCAACCGAAAAGTAGCATATTTATACATACACTCCCCTGCAAAAAATAAACACGAAAGTAAAAATCAGGCACAAATCAGAAATCAACAATTTATTCTAAATTTTACAGTAACATTCAATAGGATTTGCCTATTATTTGCAGACAAAAAAAAAGTTTTGAATGTATACTTACACATTAAAAAGAATTAAAAAAATGGAGAAAACAGCAGGTCATAGTTTTGAATGTGAAATGTCTGTCAATAAGGAATATAACCTCCTCTCATACTGCAGATTTGGCAACGACGATTCATGCCACCGATTAAGTGCTCAATAAGGTCGGAAAGCAATAATCGTCACTCTTGGATGAGAGCCAGTTGAAGCACTTGGATAGTGTATGGAAAGATTTGTCGCAAAACTACATATCTCCCGAGAGCACCCCATACACGCTTTATTGGGTTTAGCTCTGAGGAATACGTTGGTCACGCCTATCGCTGGATTCCATCTGTCATCAGGTAATAGCTTACGAAATGAGCTCTATGTGGTCGGGTATTGCATCCTTAAGAGAACAAACTCAAAACATATTGCACCCGCATAAGGGTCAACATAGGGATCAAGGATTTTGTCGCGATATCTTTGGCCAGTCACAGTATCGTAGAGGAAGAAATGAAGGGCAATACGTCCGCCGGAAAGAAACCCCAGCCCATGCAAGTATACCACCAATAGAAAATGAGTTGCGCTGGACGATGTTAATTAATTGATATCGCGGATTAGTCTCTTTCTACACAAAAATCCGAATAAAGCGAATCAGAACTCATTGGTGATTAGGACATTGCTCCAATCGTATATGTGTGGTGAGGTGAATTTTACACATAAATACAATAAAACTTAAACACATAAATACATTAAAGATACTCACCAAATAGTTCCACCAGGCTCAACCGCGTTAATATATAGTGGGGTCCGATTGGACCAAGTACATTGCATTTACTAAACTAAATAATCACTCCCTTTTTTGTGGCCATCTAATATTCTATTTACAGAATACATGAAATCTCAATTTTAAACATTAAATAACAAAATACACAATTACAAATGAGTTCCCAATTTACCTAAAGTTTGACCCCAGGGAGCACAGTTTATTTTGCATTAATTTGTATATTATTTTTTTATTATCCAAACTTGTAATTAATTACCTTTTTTTTTAAAGAAAAACACAATATAATTTCATTTTGGCAAGTATCCCATTTAGCATAAATTGCCCTTAGCACTAAAATACATATCAACTAAGTTTAAACATTCATATACACATTTTAAAATCAATATATACTAATTTTCATACCTTCATTACATACGAACTCCACTGAGTGCTGTAGCTGACCTCTGCACGTTGGAATGGGTGGCACGATTAATTGAAGTTTGGTTCATTTATTTGAATAGTTCATGGAAAACACTACCAGTCTGAGAAACACGGTTGCGTATCATCAGGTGACAAAAATTTTTGCCAAGTATTATTTTGGAGATGGGCACACTGTCCACTTTCCTTCTCCTTCTCTTAACTTCGGTTTGTCCCAGTGGATCTTGTGAGATCTACGTACAGGCTTTACCAAAGAGATACGATCTGATACTTTTTTTTGTAGAGACTTGTCTGCTGCTTAGGAACCCGGGATTGATGCTCCACAAACACTCCGTACACGCAGTATTACAGTTACCACGGCTTAAATGCAGCTAAAGGAGCAAGGTCCTACACCGCGCCATTTTGGTGGTAGAGCTGTGTGTAATGCACCCAAATAAAAACATGACGACATTCTTCCATTTTCTGGTCGCCACCGTCCGAAGAAAATGCTCCCTCTCGCTGAGTTAGGCTCGGCTCGTCTTGGCTACGAGTCGCCTTCTTTACCGGACTCGCTACGTCGGCTCCTCGGCAAAGGCATTTGCCGCCCGAGATAGGGACCGCGGATGCCGGGTCAGAGATGCATCAAAATGCATGCCGGATCGGACTTCACAAAACCACAAGTGCCACGCACATGGAGTGCTCTCTACTCGAGCTCAGAAAAGCAACTGACGATTTTTTACAATTCTAAAAACTTCAGAATTTTGAAACAAGGGGAACGACAAAAATACAGGGAAGAAGTCCCCCACTTCCCATTCGCTGTTTCCCAAGCGCAATAAAAAAAGGCGGTCCAAAAATGCTTCACACCATTGGTTTTTGAAGCGACGCTCATTTTTTATGCGCTCCACTCAAACGCAAGAACCAGAGGGCTTCCAAAACCGGGTGGTCCAACAGACCGGACCCCGACGCGCGCCACACCTGACAGGGCTATACATTTTCAAAGATTTGTAGCTCAAATTTGACATTTTGCTGCAATTAAATCTCTGAATATTTACAATCCATGTCAGTGCGCACACAACCCAACGGCGCCAAAAATCCCAATTCCGTCTGTGCACAGGTTTAGCTATAAACATAAAACAAAAACATAGTATACATTTCAATATATTTACACCATTCCCTTTTCCCAGGGTTACTTATCAAAATATGTGATCACAGTATCACATATTCTCACCCCCCTGAAAAGAAAGAAGTCAAGCTAGGTTTACAAATATTATATAGTACACTTTACATCATCATTATTTGTTTACAGATTTTCCATCACTTTTTCTCAACAGTTCACAATTTTTTTTTGCAGTTCGAATCATATACATTTGCCTACAATCAGTACCATTTAATTTAACATTTGTATAATATCACAATTCTATACTCTACACATTGTAATTTACAATGCAATACGACCAAAACAAAACAGCTGTCAGTCCAGGCGTTTTCCCCCACTGTTTATCTCAAAACATATGTTTGAAGCCATGGCAACGGCGGAACTATTTCCACGAACTGCGAGGAGAACCGGAAATCCAGTCGCCCAGCTTCCTTCTTCGCCCACTGCATTCGATAGAAAAAAAATGTGCTGGTCATTTTGCGCGCCCGTTCTCTCAAATTCACAAGCCCAAAAGCAGGTAAGTATTTTAGCATGTTTTTTTTTTTGGCATGTTCTATTGTTCACACTTCCGCGAGTCATTTGATGTGGAAATGAATTTCGGCTGTCTAATTTTACAAGTCAAATCATTTTCTTTGTCATTTGACCTGCGTGCTACATTGGCGGGAAAACCCAATTCGTTTCATTTACAGCGTTAACTTCCAGCTTACTATCTTTCTCAATTTGTTATTATTACCTATTCATACTTCAAAACTTCACTTACGTATATTTTCCATGTGTTTTAAAATTTTATTTATTTTATTTTTGCGCATTTGCATGTATTCACGAGTTACCCAATCTTTTTGAATATTTATCGATTTACCTAGGACACCTTTTAATTTTAATGTTTAGTATTTAAATATACGACCCGCGTATAAAATACCCGCTTTTCGGTTCACTCATAAATCATGCGTCTAACGCAGCTATATCTTATTTATTTATTTATACTTTTATTCTTAATTTATCTTTTATTGTCATTCACTTATATTTATATTAAAATCTGTATATTTTTATTCCTCTGTGATTCTCTAATCTTGTACATTCATTCATTTTTACTATGAGTTCACTACACAACTATTAATGCATTTCCTCCATGCCTATCTGTGAAACGTATGCTAAGCTTCCCCCGCGTTGAAGAGAATGACCTTGAATCTTTGACTTGAATACTCTTCCCAAACGAGTTTTCCCTCACCGAAAGAGTCCGACCTTCTTGAAGTCTGAAATGTTGGCTTTTTGACCATCTTCCGCCCACTGTCAGCTCTTTTTTTTGTTTGTAAGCGGAACTGCCGTTATTATTTAAAGCTTGTTTACCTACTCTCTCGAATTTTATTTTATTTATTTATTTATATGATTATATCTCTTACTTTGACTTGTAATCCCCTCAAAATTTAAAAACATCTGTTGTCGTAATTAAAATATTTTGCAGCGATATCAACGATCTGGACACCCTAATTCGATGCCTGTAATCAAGTTTGTTGTCATAATTAAAAAATATTTTGCAGCAATATCAACGATCTGAACACCCTAATTCAATGCCTGTCACCAAGGCCGCCCGGTTTGTATATGGTGAAGTATTTATTTTGTTGTTATTGTGCTATATATATATATATATATATATATATATATCTATGTCTTTTACTTCATTTACTTATTTTGTTATTTTGATTACTGATTCTTTTTATTTTTTGTTATTTAAATTTACTTGCAAGTTAGTCCCCCCCCCTTTTTTTTTGAAGTTGCAACTGGCCGACTGCCATTCACTACTGTTATGTATATCATTATATCTGTTTATATCTGTTTTGAGTATATATTATCCTATTCATATAAATTTTTCAGCGATACCCTCTGCCATATATGATGTCCAGATGGACGCTCTTCACCTGAGGACTCTGCCACCCCGAACTTTGAAAACAGGTCGTATTTTCTTTTATTTAGTTATTTGTTATCCTTTATTCTGTGATTTATTTATTTATTATTTTATTTATTGTTAATTCTACCCTGTATTTGAAAATTATATTTATTATTATTTTTATGTATTTGAAAATTTTCTTTATTTGTTGTCTGACTTGCCCCCCCCCCTTTTTGACTGTTCTCATTTTATTTATCTACAACTGCCCTGCGAGTTCGTAGGTCCGAATTTCCCTGCTCTTATCCCACTTACAGAGTACTTGAAAATTTACTTATATTTTCATTCAAATTATTTATCTTTTATCATTGTCCGTTCATTTATTTATATTTATTTTCATAAACTGGGACGGGAATCTATAACTTTAAATTTTTATTTATTTATTTTGCTGTACTGCTACTTGATGAAACGCAGATAATTTTCATAAAATGGGCTGGCGCTAAGACTTTTACGTTGTACTGCGTTGATACTTATTGACCACACTACTGATAACTGATACCCGCTGATAACTTTCATACTATTCCTTTTTTTCTTTTTTTTTTTTTGTTGCATAAAATTAATAATTTAAATATTTCTATCCGCTGGACTTTCCTTCCTCCAGACAATTTTTTGAAGTTTTATTTTATTTGCGATTTTGTTGAGTACCGTGTATTTGGAGAACTATTATACCTATCCTCACACTAATTCTTACATACTACAGAGTTTTCCTCAACACTACAGTTTACACAATATACAATACATAATATACAATACACAATACATACAATATTAATCATATACTTTTGCTGCCCTATGTTTTGCACATATTGTGGCACTATGCTATTTGTAACACACTTGTGCTGTCTATTTACTTATTTATCACTCAATTTTAATAGTTGGTCTATCTACATAAATTTTCTATTATTATAATTATATTTACTTTCTTTACATTAACACAAAATTATCTATTTGTAGACTACCTTCCAATTAAATTTTGCATTTACTGTAGACCACCAAAATTATTTCAATATGCTTTCCAATTTAATTTCAAAATTATTGTAGGATACTAAATATTTGATAATACTATCTAATTTACTTTTAAAATCATTATAGACTGCTACAAATATTGTAAAATACCTTCCAATTAATTTTAACTTTATTGTAGAATGTTACACATCTTGCAAAACCCTTCCAATTTAATTTTCACATTCACTGACTCTACACCTTGTGCTGCAATTATTTGCATACACTTACTATTTATTTCTGCTCTTTAATATTTTAATTTTTTCCATTTACTTTAGCAGACTATTTTAATTTTTTACTTTTTATTATTTATTTCACTTAACTAATCACTGAACTTGCTAGTCCAATTCTATACATAATAAATCAATTAAGTTAATCCTTATTTTCTGTTGATCTAAATTTTGTAGTTTTAAAATATTACAGTTATAGCCTTGCGCTTTTCACAACATAATTTAAATTTGCACACACACAATATACTTTTTATACACAATATTTTCAAAGACGAAACATACTCTTTACCACAGTTATTTATATATTTTGTACACCCTATCTCTGTATATATTTTAATACAGCATTTATCTTATTTAACTTCTTTTATTTTTTGATTACTTGCGTTGATAATTTATTTAAGCACACCCCGTCTATCTTTTACGCACTAACAGTATATTTTTAAACACTCAACTTCTGTATCTTCAGTATTTGGCCCGCAATTTTGGCTAAGCCTCCCACACTACAGTTAATCTCTAGCAAAAACCCGTGGTTCGTTTCCGAACGACACGGCACCAAGTACGGCACCTCGGCAAAGGCATTTGCCGCCCAAGATAGGGACCGCGGATGCCGGGTCAGAGATGCATCAAAATGCATGCCGGATCGGACTTCACAAAACCACAAGTGCCACGCACGTGGAGTGCTCTCTACTCGAGCTCAGAAAAGCAACTGACGATATTTTACATTTCTAAAAACTTCAGAATTTTAAAACAAGGGGAACGACAAAAATACAGGGAGGAAGTCCCCAACTCCCCATTCGCTGTTTCCCAAGCGCAATAATAAAAAGGCGGTCCAAAAATGCTTCACACCATTGGTTTTTGAAGCGACGCTCATTTTTTATGAGCTCCACTCAAACACAAGAACCAGAGGGCTTCCAAAACCGGGTGGTCCAAAAGACCGGACCCCGACGCGCGCCACACCTGACAGGGCTATAAATTTTCAAAGATTTGTAGCTCAACTTTGACATTTTGCTGCAATTAAATCTCTGAATATTTACAATCCATGTCAGTGCGCACACAACCCAACAACGCCAAAAATCCCAATTCCGTCTGTGCACAGGTATAGCTATAAACATAAAACAAAACCATAGTATACATTTCAATATATTTACACCATTCCCTTTTCCCAGGGTTACTTATCAAAATATGTGATCACAGTATCACAATATGGTCCAACTGATGTGTTCCTGACACCATTAGAGACGTGCTTCTCTAAGCCTCGCAGACAATGGAACACAAATGGTTGATATATAACCCATGTGCGTGCAATCTCCTCACAGTTGTAACGAATGTAGGCCTACTTGTAGCCGCGGTGGGGTAAGAACGTAAAGCACGTACTGTTGCTTGCCTGTTGCGTCTGACTAATAACGCTAAGTTGAGGTCATCGGAGGATGTTGCAACTTGAGGGTTACCCGAGCCTGGTCTTCTGCTTCTTGTTCCGCTGTTTTGAAATTGGTTCCAAAAGCGTGAAATCACAGAATGGTGAACTCTGAGGAATTCAGCTACTTCTTCCATAGATTAGCAGGATTCTAACATGTCCATGGCTCGCCATCGCTGACAGTCATCTAAACTCCTTTTTGGGATATGTCGAACGAAATGGCTATTTCGGATTTTCACACTAACATTCGTAGTAGAATTAAGGGCGTACAGAAAGAAACACCTTTTACTAAGACGCTGATTTACATATTTGCTATTACCAATTACTTATTGCCAATTCCTATTATGCTCGTGTTTCTATATTTGCAAATTGTACTCGAAGTATATAGCAAGTTTCACCCAATAAAATTCCTTCGTTGCTTTGTGATCTGAGAATTTGCATTTCGTGCTTATTTTTTGGAGGGGAGTGTATAAATGTGATGAGTTTTCCAGACAATGCTTTCTTACCTGAAATATGTAGGAGAATTACGAAATTGGAGCTCTCTCCTTCTGATTGCACTATACGAGTACGATGGCAAAATGAAAAAAATTTCGCATTTAACAAATAATAAAAAATACAAGTTTTTATAAAAGTTTTCAATAATGTTTGAAAACAAATAGTAGAATATCTTTAATCATAAATAAATATTAATTTTCGCTAAAAAATTGCAAATATATTTTTTTTACTTTCGTTGATCATCCTCATCATCGTCATTGATACCCAATATCCTTAATACATCATCATCCCCAACAACATACAATGATTTCTGATAATTCCTACTAACTGACTTCCTTTTAGCTGCACAAAATGGAGGCAGCTTCTTGTTGTTTCTTGTCTGCACCAAACAGTGAAATGCAAGTGCAAACTCTGTGATAACTGCCTCATTTACTCTGGAATCTGACTCCTTCTTGTACATACCAATGCAATATTTTTCCCCCTTAAAGTTTAATATACATGTTAACAGAACTCAACTTAAAATGGAGCTAAAGTTTCTATTCTGCAAAATATCCAGATGTATTTGCTTGCAAATCATTATCTACCACTTTTTAAAATATGTTTTCTATAAGTTTAATTCTTTCATAAAACATAAAAGAAGGTTGTATAGTTTAACATTAAAAAGTTTAAAATATTTGTAAAGAATATTGTCTGAAAAGTGAAATTCGTGTTGTAGCGTTTTATTAATGATATTTACCTGAATTTTTTATTAAATCCCTCCTTAAAGTCGCAAAACTAACTGTTCCTAAAAATACACGAGTGCTAAAAGTGTTTTAAGCTAGAAATGTATGCTTACACGATATTTAATTTTTTCGTAAAATATAAAAGTCTTTTTACGACGTAAATAGTTTACGAAGCCTTAGAAGTTTTATCTTTTTTCGCTTTAAGACAGTCTTCTTTACTTTTAAATGTAGCGCAGCAAATTCTGTTTGTTAAATTTTATAAGCCAGAGTCCAAAAGAAAATGCATTTTGCCCAATTTATAATGTAAATTAAACTCTATAAATTTAGCTTTTAGACAAGATATTTAATTTCGTGGAAATTTTATTATTTGTCAATATAAATGAATATACATACTTTTGAAATCAAGTTTAACTACTCACGTACAAACATTCAAGGACCGCTTCGTCAGTAAGCGCTTACAATTCCGTCCCAGTTGCTCAAGTGGGATATTGTCGACTAGCCAGTACAAAGTTCCGTGGTTCTAGCCCCGGTCGGACAACAAGGTTATTTGCAATGTCGACCGAAAAATGAACTCGGTAGGTTTGTGCAGTGACCTTAGTACGATTAGTATGAATTCAGAGGACTCTGCCATGGCTCTGGCGCCTAATCAGGTTGTCAAGTTGCAAGTCAATTTGACATTCGAGGAAGGATAATGTTTAGTTCATTTAGATAAATTGGAAAAGCGTTGGTCGGCCATTATGAAGATCGGTGATTTGGGCCCCAGAATGAGATACAATGGTTCTTCACAAATTCTATTATGTTACATTTCATTTGTAAACTAAAAATATGAAAGGGATTCATAGTCACAAAACTCGCCTAATCGGTGCGTATACAAAGCTTGGATTGCTCTCCATCCCAGCTTTACCATGGATAATGCATATAATAATATCCATGTATCAGTTTTTGTGCTTGTTATATTTTATAAAATAGCTCCGAAGATAGCAAAATAGACACGAAACTGGTCCGTAGACGCTGTTACATGCAGTAGACGCCCTATCTACGAACAAAAGTGTTTTCTCTAAAAACTCCGAAATTGAGATTTTTCTAATTATTACTCAGTCATACAACCAATTCTATTAGTATTGGCCAATCCTCACCATAAGTAAATATAAAACAATACCCTGTAAGAATAAAAAATAATGCAGCTATTTTTCTCGTAGGATTAATATTACCAACAGCCTGTGGGACAAAGCGGGTTTCATGTTAAATAAACATTTAATGCTTGTGTTGACGTATTTTAGCTCTAGGATTTGAGTACATTGGATTATAGTGCAAATTTGCTTTTTCTATGCAGTGGAGGGCAAATTTTAACAGGATTAACTACGAATATTAAGCTACGTGGATTACGAATATTACGAACGATAATACGAATATTAAGCTGATCATTTCTATAAAGCAACGTGGATTATCAAAGAATTAAAATGTTATTTTCAAAGGTATCGAAGTATCTCACCAACTCTGTCATAGTTCCCAAAAATAGGCAAGTTAGCCATATAGCACCAAATAATTTATTGCTAAATTTTTGAATAATGTAGACAAATATTGCGCCAAGTGCAACAGACAGGCATAGATAATGGTTTTCTTAGATTCCGAACACTTCCAGAGTCCACTTTGACAATAAGATCTTGCAATTTCGTCCCAGTACTTTACAATTGCGCCCAAACGAATTAACCCTGTAGGTTAGTGCAAACATGCGTTAAGTCTGAAAGTGATCCTCGTACGACTAGTTCGGGTTCAGTGGACTTTTGGATATTGAGCGCTGATTTCAAATCAGGTGGGCAACGACCACGCATTACACTGACTTGGATAAAAAAAACAGTATCAGGAGGCTAAACTGAGATAAAAAAAATGGAGAAGGAGCTCAATCAGATTGTCAGCTATACGCCAATCTGACATTAAAGAGTGGAGAATACAGATCCCACTTCGACAATAAGATATTGCAATTTCATCCCGGAAATTCAATGGTAGAGCGTTGGCTGGCCAGTTTGAAGATCGAGGATTCGATTCCCAGTTGGGGAAACAAGTTTCTTGACACACTATGCATTCATACTCGAGGTTTAGTTCCCTTTTCCTGGATCCAACAAAGCTACAACACAGTTTCAATCAAAACTTCAATTCCAAAACTAAAAGTTGTTAAAGTACCGTTTGAGCACAGGCCAGTCTTGTAGCTTGATAAATACTCTTATTAATTATATATACTTACGTCTCTGTATGTTGATGATAGGTTTCATTCCACAGAAAGTTTGAAAATTCCATAGAGAAAACATAAAACTTTCTTTAATAAAGCCACGATCAAAGGAATGTTTTATGATGCTTGAAAGGATACAAATTCCTGGTTGGAGCAGAAAGGTACTCTACAAGCATCGGTGCTGAGATTTGAATCGCCATTGGTACCGCCACTGTGTGAATTTCTGTTGTAATTATGCCCTTAAGGTAAATATCACTGATTGACAAATTTTAGAATACTTCCCTGGCATCACATATTTAAATCCCCTAAATTATTTACTGCATGCGTTACAATTATTAAGTGTTTATAATGAATGTACTGAAGTTTATTATGAGTATTTGTTGACCTCTCCACTATTTAAAACCCTTTAAAGGGGATAATGCAACTACGGTGTGCTGCGTGTAGCAGCAGAAATAGAGAGTTTACACATAGCGTAATGACGATTCATTTGTTTCAGCATTTAATTTCCACTTACTAACTTGTTTACTAATGAATATTAATCAAACGAATAAACCTAACTTTTTCAGTAATCAATCACTTTTTTTAATTTATTTTAAAATGCATTTTTATTTCCTACACGAAAAATAACTTTAAAAAACCTTAACGAAATGTAAGCAAATTAAAATATTTCACAGAAAGCATGCTTTATACTATACCGTGCTTTTAGAGGCATTCATGCGCACATTTTTATTAAATTTCTCTCGAAAGTTATGAAAGTAACTTTTCCTGGAAATAAGCGAATTCGAAAGCTGGTTTGAAGGTAGGAAGTAAAGCATGTTTACACATTATTTAATTTTTTTTTCACGGATTATAAAAGTTCGTGCTTATGATGGAAATGGTTTGTAAAGTCTTGAAATTTCCAGCCTTTTTCGCTTTAAGATATTCCATTTTGCACTTCTTCCGTTGAATGTCACAAAGTTTGCTTGTTAAATTTCTATAAGGTAGCTGTGCGATGAACAAAATCTTTTGCAGTATGTGTAATGTAAACGAACACAAATTTATAGCAAATACATTGTTAAATAATATTTTAAAATCATTTACAAGGTATATTGTTTTTGTTTTTACTTCAGTGTGTATAAAATTATTTCTGCTATTAACTTCATATTTTAACTGCAAGTGCTAGGAATTCTTCTCATTGAATGTATGCATTTCAGCATTTTGATATAACGTTTATGACGTAACGATTCTGACGGATGCGATTGTCGTAGGATAGGACTATTTTGTACCTGTTTTTGAAATCATTATATAAACATATTATTTATCATAAAAATTAACTGCAGTTCTCGAAAAATAAATTAATATTGGAGGGGGGGAAAAACGAAATATATTAAAGTCGCAAGACTAGAAGGTAATTTTAGTAAATGAAATCTAGTCGAATATACGACAGTAATTTTACATTTTTAATCTCATTAATTAATTCATACAAGATAACGCAGCAAATCTGTTAACATAGTTTTAGTGGATCTAGTTCCTTTCCGAGAGAAAACACGTTATGTACTAGTTTTGTATTTTGAAGCCAAAAAATTCGCCAATAGCCATTTATTTCACTGGATATTAACACAGTCATTAACACAGTCAGGTGCATTTTGATGAGGATTTTGCACGTTATCGCCATAAGCCATTTATTTCACAGAATATTAACACAGTCATTAACACAGTCAGTTGCATTTTGATGAGGATTTTGCACGTTAGTATAAATAAGTCAATTTGTTTGGCCTAATAATTTGACAAAAGTGCCAAATTTTAATTTACGTCATGTTAATGTCAAAATCACTGTGCTGTGGATCTTGAATTATGCAGAGAAAGTCATATGTTGCCCAAATAAGATTTTCATTTTCTTATACCTAGTATTGAGAAAGTGAACTCTTCGAAATGTATTTCAAATTTTATAATTTTTTAACAGGACAGCATAGGACAAAATTTGACATAATCATGCATAAAAGGGTTTATTTATGGCTTAATGATCACGAGACAATATAGTTTCAATCTTTATTGTAAAAAAATAGGGACGATATAAATGTGAGACCAGTAGGCACCATTGTCAGATTTTGGTATTTGCTATCAAACAAAAATCGGAGACAAGTGACGCCGATTATGGCAGTCTAGATTCGAAAAGTTATGACCCTAATAAATGTATGTCACCCAAATCACAAGAGATATTTGGGGCATAAACAATGCTTAGGGATAGAATTTAAACATATTTATTTCGAACCACAGCATCCAATCAAAAAACGATGCAACGTCACACTGAAGAATAACCAATATAATTAAGAGGTCTGTCTTTAACCGAGACCAAAAGAGGCTGATGCTAGCAAGATGCTAGCAACGTGTGGCATGATTTTACATTTGGAGACCGAAAAAAATAGTTGATTGTCAGAGACGGAGCAGATGATTGTAAAAGGAGATCCTGATAATAGCAATGCAAGAGAAGTTCCTTTTCGATAGTGATAAATATGCTGAGCAGTGGCAGAAATGCAGCAATGGGAGTGAAAAGTGTTATTCCATAAGGCCTGAAAAATGCGGTCCAATAAAATAAGGCAGAAATGCCAAGGTATATGCTTTTCTTAATAATGTTAGGATTGAGGGGTTGATGTATTTGATTAATTTAAATAATTTAAGGGTCTCACACAAGCGTTTTTCCTCTTTGAGTAATTTTGGGGTATGCGTGTATGTAATTGTAATTATGCACGTAATTCGCGTTAATAAATGCTAATTTTTAAAGTTAAAAATATTTAAATTAATGGCTAATGTATTAATTTTTAGATTATGGAGAGTGGGCTCGTATTAAGGAATATTGGTGAGTTATTACGCCCAATGTTTAGCAAATGCAATTGAAAATGAAGAAAGTATGACTTGACTTTATATACAAAAATTAAATAATTCCCTACATTTTAGTGTGAAACTACTATAATAAGTAATTATTTACTAACCACAGCAACTTCAATTTTTTGTTCGTGACGTCATCACACCCACTCATGGACAAGTTTTCCATCCCCGGAAGTTACGTTATGAAGTATGATATCAATCCTAAGATTTCTTCAAGCCCTTTAAAGTGAAAGGGTAACTCGCTATAATTGTAATCATTCGAACCCATGATACCGATATTTAAAAAAATTCTTATAAAATATGATATAAAAAAGAAGCTACTAAGAATGGATTATGGTATGAGAACGTCGAGTTGAGCAATACGCCAGTTAATTTTTCTATTGTGAACATTGAGATATTTATTAAATGCTACATTTAAATATAATAGAGATTAAATAGCATTTTGCAATATAATCTGATTTTGATAAGAAAAAATCTGATGTGAGCAGAACATGACATTCCCCGCAGACTCAAATTCATAGTTTCTTTATTTCTTTAATAATTCATTAGATTGAGTTTAATTGAACCAAATAACACTAAATCTGCATTTTTAATTCAATTTTTGTTTTTATTTGGTAATTTTGACATTTTTACGAAATCGGAGTAACAAACATGCATTAAACCTCAAATATCTTGAGAACGGTTAGTCTTAAAGTATAATGGAGTATATTATATTATTTTCCTCTTCAAAACTTGCGTATAAAATAAGAATTTAATTGATACATTTGAGCATACACTACTTAGTCTTTTTTTTAGATTTTGTCGATTTTGGTGGGCCATTTCGTAAAAAAAGGCAGATTGTTCTTTTCCGAATCGTTCTGAAATCTAATCAGCACCAGAATGTCCCACAAGTAACTTATCTACCAAATTTTGTGAAATACGATGAGTTAGTATTTTAGCTAGAGTTGATACATGAAATTTTTGCGGGCCATTTAGTAGAAAAGGCAGGTTCTTCTTTTCCGAATCGAACCAAATTCTAATCAATACCAGATTATCCAACAAGTAACTTATCTACCAAATTTTGTGAAATTTGGTCAATTAGTGTTTTAGCTAGAGTAGATAAATGAAATTTTTACGGGCCATTTCGCAAAAAAGGCCGGTTCTGTTTTCACGAATAGTACCAAAAACAAATCAGCACCAGGGTAACATCCAAGTGATTTACCTACCAAATTTTATGAAATTCGATCCAATAGTTTTGGAGTTAAAGTGGATACATACATTGTACAGACACACAGACACACAGACAGACACACACACAGACGTCACGTTACAAATAGTTTTTTCGTATTCTAGCGGTCTCGAAACGTGTAGATCCGTCGAAAACTCGAGTTGCGATTTTCGACATGATTCCAATACTTTCCCTATACATTACCATGTATTGCAGGGGAAGTATGTGTCACAAGTTAAACCTTAATGTTAGTTTATTTTCAGATATAGCCTATATCTTGATTAAATTCTCAATATATTGCTTTTGCATAGCATAAACTGTAAAAAAAAAATCCGTATATCAGCAGTTCATTATTTGGGACTACTGGATACCATCCGCGAATAATCGAATACATTGAATACTAGAATATATTCCAAATTCAAGATCTCGGATATAACGTCACAGGAATACTTATCACAAGTTAAATGTTAACGTTACTTTATTTCCAGATACAGCGTAAAAATATAATGATCGAATACATGTCACAAGGTAAATGTTAATATTATTGTATTTTTACTTTCCCTGCAGAATGTATTGGAATCATGACGAAAATCGCAACTCGAGTTTTCGACGGATCTACACATTTCGAGACCTCTAGAATATGAAAAAAATATTTTTAGCATGACGTCTGTGTGTGTGTGTGTGTCTGTCTGTCTGTCTGTGTGTCTGTCCAATGTATGTATCCACTCTAGCTCAAAAACTTATAAACCAAATTTTATAAAATTTGGTAGGTAAGTCACTTGGATATGACCCTGGTGCTGATTACGTTTTGGTAAGATTCGTGAAAACAGAACCCGCCTTTTTATGTGAAATGACCCGTAAAAATTTCATGTATTCACTCTAGATAAAATACTGATTGACCAAATTTCACAAAATGTGGTAGATAAGTTACTTGTACAATGCTCTGGTGCTGATTAGATTTTGGTATTATTCGGAAAAGCACAAACTGTCTTTCTTTACGAAATGGCCCGCAAAAATGTCATGTATCCTCTCTAGCTAAAATACTAATTGACCAAATTTCACAAAAATTGGTAGATAAGTTAATTGTACAATACTCTGGTGATGATTAGATTTTGGTATTATTCGGAAAAGCACAACCTGCCTTTTTTTACGAAATGGCCCTCAAAAATCGCCAAAATCTAAAAAAAAGCTACGTGTGTTCAAATATATCAATTAAATGCTTGTTTTATAAGTAATTTTTGATGAGGAAAAGAATAAGAACAACTATATTACTCTAGGACTAACCGTTCTCAAAATATTTGAAATTTTTCGCATTTTTGCTATGCCACCTTTGGGAAAATGTCCAATTACCGAATAAAAACAATAATTGAATTAAAAAATGCAAATTTACTGTTATTTGGTTCAATTAAACTCAAACTAATGAATTATTAAGGAAATAAAGAACATATAAATTTGAGTCTGCAGAGAAAGTCATATGCTGCCCACATCAGATTTTTAGATATAAAGTATATATTGAATAAATTCGTAATATTATATAAACTGTAAAAAGATCTTCTCAAACCAGAAGTTGCATAATTTGGAAATTTATCATTACGTAGTAAACACGACCGGATACTATCGAATGCATGGAATACTAGAATGTATTTCAAAATTCAGGATTTCGAATATAACTGAAAGAAATTCGAATACTTTAAATACTGCGGCTTGATTAGCAGATTCTGGAATAAAAAGTTAGGCTTTTCCGGAAGAAATTCAAAATTACCTAGAAAAAATGATTGTTTCCACCAAATGAAAATAACTTTGACAACTGTAAAAATAACAGTCAGCATTATCGCTTGAAGGATTTATTTTTGAAGTTTTTAGTCACAACGCCGTCAACAATTTTCTCAGGAGAGACTCTTCATCACCTCTGGTTAAATTTGCTACAGATAAAATGCAGAGTAGATTTTGAACGCGTACGATTGCTTGTTTTCTTAAGTAAAATATGGCTGTTAGAGAGAAGCATTTAAAATTTATCGTTTCTTGTAGTTAATAGCACCTAAAATCAAAGAGTATCAAGAGTATAAAATAAATATATTCAAAAAATAATTCATTTTTTTATTAATGCGTTATTATTGCACTTTTTATTTACTTTATTTTACATTACTAATTTATTTTCTAATTAATAATATTTAATAAAAGCAAAGATCACTTATTATCAATTTGAAATATTTATTCGGGGAATTCGAATATTTGATGTACTCGAATTATTTGAGGTATGGTTAATATTCCAATTCGATATTCTAATTCGCAAGAAAAAGTTATTCGCCCATCTCTGCTATTCAGATACAAATGAAAAAGAAGGAAGCTGTTCGCGAAAATTCATAAATTTCTTTCTAACAAGAAGAAATGTGAAATCAAAACCAATTTCTATACACGTATTGCATGTTTGCTTTCTTTATGAGCGAATATTTCTAGAATATTCAGGAAGTCCTTCAATGAAATTATATAATAAATCATGAAAAACCTGGTCAATGATAGAAACTTGCCTTTATATTTTGCTGAGACTTTTCTTTGATTAGTTTCTGAGTTTTAGGAAAGATTAATATACATCTCTCTCGATACTTGTAATAATGTCTGGATTCTGAAATATATTTTAAAGAGTTCGTTGCACAGCCAGACTGGTTAAAATGGTTAACAGCTTCTCGTTTCAGTTCTAAATCCTCCCCCAGTCGTTGCTTTATTTATAGTTTCTAACATTGCTCAAAAGAGTTTGTGATTTTGGTCATTATATCTGCCCGTCGGTCTGTTCGCACGATAACTGCCATTAAAACGATCTTATCAAAATGAAGTTTTAGTATGTTGTTGAGGCGGTATGTAGGACATATGGGAATGAAAATGAACACTATCACCCAGTCCGTTTCTAACTTAACCCGGTTTGAAAATTTGAAATACGTTGAACTCTATGGGACATAATTTATAAACATTTTATAAGCGGAGTTACAATTCACAAATTGTTTTGATAATTTAAAGAAATATTTAAATTAGCACATAAAACGTAAAAAAAAAAATAGCAAATATGTTGGGTAGTTTGCTTAAATAAAAATTGAACTAATAATTATACACATGATATTTGAAGACATTGTGTGACTCATTTCAAAATAAAATATGGCATCCATTTTCCCGCTGTGTAAGGATCGTGATTTTAAAGATTGTTTAAATTTGTATGTAGTGTTGCATCTGTCCGAAAAACCGCTTTATTTTTGCGTATTATCTGTGCATATAAATGCTGTGCTAGGGCAGTTATAAGGTTTTTTATTTTAAATGATCACTAAACGTTGATTATTTCTTCAACGAAGCCTAATTTTAACGAATACGGAATGTAAACAAATCAAGCGATTGCAAGTTGAGCTGTGTAAGAGTTGCTGAATTTTTTTCACGCAAAATCAATTAGTTCTGGATTCTGGAATATAAGTTAGGAAATACTCATGGATTTTACCTAGAGAGGTACGCGACTTATATTTTGATGTCGTCATTTGAATATTGTTCATTTTGTGTGACTAGCATTGTCTTTTACGATGAAGGTTTTAGTTTTTAATTATAATAAATTACTGTAGGACTGTGATAATTTAAGTAATAGCAGGGCTGAGTGTATCGCCTTTTAGAGAAGGTTAAATAAAATTTGCATTTCAATTGAAAAGTGTTTCTTAATCAATTAATTTTGTACGATTGATCTTTCTTGTTGACAAATGCAAAACAGATGGTTTTCAACTCTTAAAAATATTGGGGTAGTATTTGTAAACCCGAAAGGAACTGTAACTGAGGTTAAGACAACATAGGTATGGCCTCTGTTTATCTCACCCTTTCTTCACCACTTTAGGGATAGGTAACGCACATATCCTTTTTTAGTGTACACGTGTAACCTGCTGTGATCTTCCCTGTTAAATTAACGTTCCTAAGCTCACCGGTTGAAGATATACTATGGTGGATCAGCAATCAGTTAGTGTCTTTTATATATATACAATATGTAATATTTTATATATATGCAATATATATACAATATGTAAGAATTGAGTAAAACTAAATAATCCACAAAAGCACTCTGCTTATTTATGGAGCACATGTACTCCGGCTGGAATCTTGAGTTTGGTTTCATTCGATTCGACTTAGCTTCTAGATCAACGAAATAATTGAAAATATCGAAAAATCCGATTAGTGGTTCCAATACAAATGGATTTTACGAAACCTACACCACTTTGACTCTTCAAAAATGTGCACCATTCCATTTTTCTGCTTAAATTTGATACGGTTTTATATACCCAGAACTTTTATGAAGTGTGTAGGTGTCACAGTTGTTGTTGGTGGTGTTGCTGTTGTTACTAATTCTACCCGGTCTAGTCAGGGGCAAGGGCAAGTCCATGAGTCCAAAAATCCCCAACAATTCACAAACGAATAAGGGACTCCTATTTAGATAACACCGAATAGTAGAAGATATGTACGGGGGAGGTCTGTTCAATATTACACATGGAGCAGACGATATAAAATGTGTTCCCTTGTATGAATTTAAGGCTTAAATGTCCACTAACAAATTTAAAAATCTGATGTAGGCAGCACATGACTTTCCCTGTCATTTTTTTATTTCTTTAATAATTCATTAAATTGAATTTAATTGCACAAAATAACACTAAACTTGCATTTTTAAACTTGCATTTCTGTTTTTATTTGGTAATTATTTTTCTAAAAGTGGCATAACTAAATGCGAAAAATCTCAAATATCTCGAGAATGGTTAGCCCTAGAGTAATAGTGTTGTTCTTATTATATTTCTCATCAAAAATTACGTATAAAGAATGCATTTAATTGATATATTTGAACATACGTAGCTTTTTTTTAGATTTTGCGATTTTTGAGGGCCATTTCGTAAAAAAAGGCTGGCTGTTCTTTTCTGAATAATACCAAAATCTAATCAGAACCAGAGTACCTACCAAGTAACTTAACAATCAAATTTTGTGAAATTTGGTCAATTAGTATTTTAGTTAGAGTGGATTCATGACAGCCATTTCGTAACAAAGGCAGGTTGTTCTTTTCCGCTTAATACCAAAATCTAATCAGCACCAGAGTATCGTACAAATAACTTATCTACCAAATTTTGTGAAATTTGGTTAATTAATGTTTTAGCTAGAGTGGATATATGAAATTTTTAAGCGCCATTTCGCAAAAAAAGACGGGTTCTATTTTTACGACTCGTACCAAAAACTAATCAGCACCAGGGTCATACCCAAGTGACTTACCTACCAAATTTTAGGAAATTTGGTCCATAAGTTTTTGAGATAGAGTGGATACATACATTGCAGAGACACACAGACAGACAGACACACACACACACACACACACACAGACGTCACGCTAAAAATAGTTTTTTCGTATTCTAGAGGTCTCGAAACGTGTAGATCCGTCGAAAACTCGAGATGCGATTTTCGACATGATTCCAATACTTTCCCTATACATTACCATGTATTGCAGGGAAAGTAAAAATAGTGGTCAATCGATTTCTGTCGCTCCCAGAAGTAAGAACACTGCTTAGACTATATCTACTGCTCCAATCATGCACAGGAGAGGACCTTCATGAAGATTTTAAATCATCTTTCCTGAAAAGATCTCAAGAAAAGTTAATAAATTATTTGGCGTCATAGGGATAGTAACTTCCTCTTTTGCCATGCATCGACAGTTTCAGTACCACGAAGTCCTACATGGGACGGGATCCGCTGTGAATACACTTCATGATTAAAAAAAAATTGTCTTAGACTTTAGGTGTTACATTTAGTGACTACTAGATGTTGATAATGCGTAATGACTAGTATATATACACGTCTTAAAAATGCGGTTATCTGGCGAAACACAATTTACAAAAATCCGTTGAGAGTAGCATATGGTTTTCCCTATATAATGCAAGGAATTTACTTTTTTGACAGTGAAAATATGATGTATAAGACCCACGCCGAAAGACAGCATGCACTTCGTCGAAGCGTGCAATTAACTCGTACTTCAAGCATCTCTGAATTAACAATTATCAATATTGATGGCATTCGTAATAAGCATTATACTCCATATATTAAAATATTTGAATAATTAATCCGGTGGAATTATTAAACTGGTGTTATTAATTTTTCCTTCATTTTTGCCAATTTTGATTATATTTTCGCCATCTTGGAAGAATATCGCCAACTAGGTTATATTTTGCTAAATAATCCGCCAAATTCACCAAATTGATCGCAAACCGTTACAAACAGAGAACACATATTGTCTTTACATAATATATTAGCGAAGACTATTGGCGAATTATTAGGCGTTATAATACAAAACTATTACCAAAATTATTATTATTATTTTTTTTTGCTATGGAATTTTTGCTTCTACCACAGTTTTAAGACATTATTCAAAGATTCAACCTCTGAAAGGGTCGAAACAATTTATGACAATTTCGATAAAAATAATATTGTGTGACATGTATGGCTCCTAAGACAACTCTTCCGCTCCAGCCGCAACTAAAATTAGAGATAAAAATTTCGACCCTGTCGTCTATACATTACACTATGTATATAGAGAAAGTAAAAATAAACGTGTGAAGTTTAATTAATGAAAATAATTCAATGTTTATGTGTAATAAAATTTATTATTGAACAGCCGTATTGTTACGTTTCTTTAGTTTTACGCAGATTTATTTAAATTTAAACAGTTGAAATGTATGATACTGCTTTCGAATACAATATGTATTTCATATGTCAAAAATACAATACTTGTTTTGAAAATGAGGAATACGTGTTAGAAGTTACAATGTTAAGATTTTATTCCTTTAAGACATCGAACACAACACCTGCATAAATTTTCAATAGTTTCCTTTTTTCGCTATATATTCATTGCAAAGAAACCCGACTTCCTCATTTGCCTGCAGTTATATTTCCAAAATGCATACCAACTCTTTAGATTCGAATCAAAAAGCAGAAAACCCTCAATGAAAATTCATAAATTTCTTCTGGATAAATAGAAACAAAGCTATATTCCGTACGAGTACTGCCTGCATGCTTTCTTTATAGAGGAGGTTTTTTTTTTTTGCATGTTTCGAAGTTTTGGAGTAAAGTGAGATAATAAATAATGCAAAGCTTTAGGTATTGAAAGAAACATACTTTTCGTCTTTAGCTGAGAAGTTTGTTTGGTTATTTTACACTTAAGCATAAAGAACAGCACGTAGTGGTTAGCACAAGACATTAACCAGACTACTTTTAGAAGCCTCTCTTATTGAAGACTAGCAGCATACCCGTTCTTCGTACGGAATATATAATATAAAGAAACTTATAATTCGCAATCATGTGCAAATTCTGTTCAAATATTAAATTTATTGCTCCTAAAGAGAAGTTCAAGAATATCTGTTCTCACTATGCAAAATTATCTTCACGGGCAGATCTGAAGAATAAAGCATCCTGGCTCCTTTTGCAAGCAAATTTAGAAAAAAAAGGAATTGAATCAATATATGCAACCCCGAACTACTTATATTGTAGCATATCAGAAAATATGCCAGTGTGTTAGTAGAAGATTACCCGTATTACAATATGAGTCTCAAAAATATTTGCCAAAATAAAAGAGATGACGTAATAAATTGAAAATAACAATAATCCCCGTAATCTTCATTCCAGAAGGTCGTAATTGATTCCAATATATGCCAATATATATCAAAATATACGCCAATATACCTGTACTACTCATATTCTCGTAGATCAGAAGATATATCCGTGCATTTGTAGAAGATTACTCGTACAACGTACGATGTATGAGTTTCAATAATTTTCGTCATAAGTAAGCAATGACATAATAACTTGAAAATATCAATAATCCCTGAATCAAGAGCCCCCGAAAATATCAATGATAATAATGTTTAAACCTGAAGACTGTAATTGATATTATCCAGTCAAAAATGCAATGTCAATGAAATTTATTTTATATACATATCTTTATTATTCAAATCGGAAAAGATTTAGTAAATATCGTATGGCACATAACACATTGGATCAGTTGCTAAACGAAATGATATCATTTGCTTCAAATAAATTGATGGAAATAATATCGTCTGAATAATGTTATCTCCATGGAAGGTTTGGCGATATTTTCGTCAATTTAGCGATAACTTAAAAAATCGCCAAATTTATCGCCAAGTTGGACTGTAGAACTGATAGTCCCATTATGCGACACGTTGACGAAACATCATCACAATGCTATCCCCTAACAAAACACAATTAATTTCATTTAGTAAGCGCAATTTTATCAATTCCATGGTATTTTTATGGATTTACAAATATTTTTATCAATTTGGTGATATTAAAAAATTCGTTAAATGTGTTACTAAGTAGGATGGATGGACTGACCGACAAATGCTACCGAAACATCATTTCAGTACTCTATTCTAAAAAAACAAATTTAATTTCATTGATTTGCGTCATTTTTATCAATTTGGGGACATTTCCGCTAATTTGGTAAAGTTTAAGAAAAGTTACCAAGTTAGCGATATTCCGCCAAATTCGTAGCTCTGAATTTGCAGATTTGAGGAATAAAATATCGTGATTCCGTTTGTATATACTAAATGAAAACACTACACTAAAATTGTATAAGATACACCCGTTCTACACTTTTTCTGTTTCAACAATCGGCTAAATGAATTTATTGGGTAAACACAATATATGAGTTTATTAGCTAAACACAATATATGAACTTGAAACCTCTTTGCTAAAATAAATGAAAGTGATGTACGCAGTCCGCAATTTATATAATTAAAAGAACAATCAAACCGTTCATTTATAAAATATATTTTTACATCCATTTATTTATTATTCAAATAGAAAAAATAATTATAAATATTAACAACACATTTAATTTCATTCCGTTGCCGAGCAACATGATATAAGATAGAATCTTCCTCATAAAATGCGAAATTAAATAGCCATTTTGATTTCTTTATACTTTTCATCGTTGAGTAAAAGCCTGTTAAAGATAACCCATGGAGGTAGATTTTCCATTTAAATTCACGTTTTAAACAATTCATGTTTTCCGATAATGACTAATTAATGCAAAGAACCTGCACCAAACTCGGAAATAAAGTTTTATTTCATTTTGACGTTTGAACAAACGATTTTCATCCTTTCCGTTTGGATAAACCACGGAGTTGGTGAGTAGAACTCTTACGAAAAAGTTCCGTTTTCCATTAATATCTCGACAACCCCTGGTTTTAGAAACTCGAAACTTGGACTAAATTTATGGAGAGCTATTTCAAGGCTATCCACAAAATTTCTTTAAATTCGGTTCAGCCGTTTTTCCGTGATGATGAAACTACTTTACTAATTACTTTTTATTAATTACTTACTTACTAATTACTTTTTATTAATTGATTTACTTTTTACTAATATCTCGAAAGCCACTGGTCGTAGAAACTCAAAACACAGACTAAATGTTAAGTCGGGCTATTTTTAGGCTATCCACAGAATTTCATCAAATTCGGTTCAGCCGTTCTCCAGTGATGGTGGGACAAACAGACACACAGACAGACAGATTTTTAATTTTATTTATGTAGATATCAGCATTCATGAACGGGTTTAGCGCCTATTAGGCACTCGCCCCCATGGAACAGCCGATATCTGCAACGATAGTAAGAAACTTGCTATAAGACAGACTACTATTTTTGTGAACTTTATTATATTTATTACTATATTGCTTTTAAATTATGAACTATATTGCTTTTAAATTATGAATTATATTACTTTTAAATTATGAACTATATTATTTTTAAATTAAAATCTGAAAGAAACTTACTAAATTTAAGCATATTATTTCAAATTACATTAAATCTGAATCTTTTAAACATGTCTTCTGTATTGGAAACTTAGCATTTTTATGGTCGCTTAATTTAAAAAAAATTAAAGATATACAGTTTCATCGGTTTCACTAGGCTTGTTATATAAACTAGCCGAATACCCGTTTAAAATCAACGGTCTCGCAATAAGCAACCACTGAATATTATCATTTTTTTAATAATTCGCGTTTCACATTTATTCGGCAAATCGAATATTTCAGTGTGCGGAACCACCTAAAGAAGAAAATATTGTAAATTTTTATCATCTCCCCTTTAGAACGTTTTTCTGTGGAACACACCAATAAATGACCATTTTGAGAAACTCTGTTCGCCTTGGGTGTCTTATCAGATGATTGGCTTATATACCAAATATCAAGCCTCTATCACATTTAAAGGAAGCGTGTCTCATTTATTCCGAAAATCGAACAAATTGGTGTTAGGTACCCTAAAATTACAAATATTGGAAATCTGAAATTCCCCACTTTCTTCCTTTCAAACTATCTACCAGTAGACCAAATTTGATGTCTCTATCCTATCGTAAAGCCTGTTTTTCTATCACTTCATATTTCGAACGTTTTTCTGTGTTGCACCCCCTTAAATGATCATTTTTGAAAATCCGTAATAATCGTAGGGGTTTTTCTTATCAAATGATTGGCCCATATACTAAATTTCAAGCCTCTATCACATTGTAAAGAAGGCGTTTTTCATTTGTTCGTCAAATCGAACATTTTAGTGTGCGGCACCCCCTACAATAGCAAATGTTGGAAAACTAAAATTGCACACTTTCTTTCTTTCTAACTGTGAGACCAGAAATTGTTCTCACATGAGACATTTTTATTTGATTATTTATGGTGTCCTTTAAGGAAAAGAAAGCTTGAGTCTGACTGTCGCCGAACTTTACGACAACTTGAACTTTTAGGTCAAATGCTATAAATTTAGGTGTGCCAGGCCACAGGGGCTGAGAGGGGCTGTGAAGTGATGTCATTGGGTTCAGAAGAACCAATGAGCGCCAAGGGGAGCGCCAGGGAGAAGGAAGGGCAGAGCTACCCCTCCCCCCCCCCGCCGAAGGAACCACAAGTCTAAAACAGATTTACGAAATGAGCGAAGTGAATGTGACCTAGCAGACATGACTTACCAGTTGCAGTTAGAGTGCGAATATTTACACTATCAAGCCTCTAAGAGGAGTGTTTCAACTTTACTCCGAAAATCGAACATTTTTTTGTGCGACACCCCCTAAAGTAGAAAATATTGGAAAACTGAAATTGTATACTTTCTTTCTTCCAAACTATCTATTCGAACACCAAATTCCAAAAATCTCTAGCTCATCTCGAAGTATGTTTTCTTATCAATTCACCTTTCGAACGTTTTCCTCTGGAGCACCCCCTTAAACGAACGTTTTTGAAAAACTAAAATCGTCTTGGGTGTTTTTATCAAATGATTATGTATATATCAAATTGCAAGCCTCTATCAAATTTTAAAGGAGCCGTTTCTCATTTATTCGGTAAATCGAACATTTTGGTGTGCGGCACCCCCTTAAGTAGAAGATATTGGAAATCTGAAATTGCACACTTTCTTCCTTTCGAACGATTTACGCATACACCAAATTTGAAGTCTCTATCTTATGGCAAAGCATGCCTTCCTATCATTTCACTTTTCGAACGCTTTGGTGTGGAGCATCCCCTCTGGAGATCATTTTCGAAAAATTCGATTTTTTCAGGGGGTTTTATCGAACGATCGAGCCGTGTATCAAATTGCAAGTCTCTATCTATTCGGGAAGTGCCCAAAAAAGCGTGACAGTCAGACGGACAGACAGACGGACAGGCAGATGGACACTTGGCAATTAGTATATATAGATTGTTTTCCGATCCGAGTCATAATAAAAATACTAAATGAAATAGATATATTTAGGATTAAATACAGGAAAACAAAGTTAAAACCTGATACATATTACAATTATCATTTGATTTCAACCATTCGTATATACGTGTTGCTAAAGTAAAAGTTTTAACTGAACGGTTGTCGTTTTTTCGATTTTTTCATGAAATTTTGAACATTCCAGATCCATGGTTATTTCACTGAGCATTAGATGTAACATTGCACTTCCATTTAACCTCGTTAATTCAACAATTCTACTTCATTTTCCAGATCCAACGTTATTTATGATGGAGAACACCTTTTCAATAGGAGAGGCAGTGTCTGGTAGACGAAAAATATACTCTAAAACTCAGCTGAAATTCGATATTATAATTTTTGGATACATGAAATTACTTCAAGTTTGAATCTTTACAGTTTTTGTTGTTAACAGTCATTATTTTCCACGTGTCACAGTTCGAAGAATAGAATTTCTTCGCAATTACCATCATATAATAGATTTGCTCTTAAAACCTGTGTTTCTTTCAGGCATACCGGAGACGATTATTCTCCACCTGAGAAACATTTTACATTTTATGTTAACTTAGTTTCTATTTATGTGACATCATTTAAATATATTTACATAGAATAAATAGAAAACGTACCCCCTCCCCTTCCCTAAAATTGCATTCGTTCCCAGGCCAAAATGTCCTAAAAGAAACACTGCTTATAACAGCATTTTCAAGTGCTTCATATACTTTTGTTATGCAACTGTTTTAACTGCAATCAATGTAATATCACGATCACTTAAACATAAGAATTATTCTTTCCCACCAAAACTTTATTCCAAAAGATAAATTTCAAACAGGGACAAAATGACGAATTTGGGGACTTGGTCAAAACAGAACTTCTAGGTTGTTTCAGCCGATATTTAACCGATTTTAATCGGGGTGTCTTTGTATGTTAGGTTCCAAAAAATTGCATAAAATGCAAACATTTAATTTACATACAGAGTTAATGGATATTTATGCCCTCAGTTTATTAGTGTCAATTATATTTTTTCGGTCTAATCAGCGTAGGGCTATTTAGCGCAAGGCTAATTAGCGCTAATTAGCGTAATCTAATTAGCGTAAGGCTATTACTACAATATTACTAGCTTGGTATATAAACAGATTTTCATACTATATAATATAGAATTTGTGAATAGAATTTGTGTAGATAATTTTTCAGATTTTATTTTTCAAGTAGAAAAAAAATCTGATGTGGGCAGCACATGACTTTCCCTGCAGACTCAAATTCGTTTTTCTTTTTTTCTTTATGAACTCATTAAATTGAGTTTAATTGCACAAAATGACACTAAATTTGCATTTTTAATTCAATTTCTTCTTTTATTTGGTAATTGGAACAATTTTCCAAAGGCGGAATAAAAAAATGCGAAATATCTCAAATATCTCGAGAACGGTTAGTCCTAGAGTAATAGAGTTTTTCTTATTCTTTTCCTCGTTAAAAATTACGTATAAAACAAGCATTTAATTGATGCATTTGAACATGCGTAGTCTTTTTTTATATACTGGCTATTTTTGCGTTGCCATTTCGTAAAAAAAGGCAGGTTGTTCTTTTCCGAATCGCACCAAAATGTAATCAGAACCAGAGTATCCCACATGTGATTTATTTACCAAATTTTGTGAAATTTGGTCAATTTATATTTTAGCTAGAGTGAATACCTGATAATTTTGCAGGCCATTTTTTAAAAAAAGACGGGTTTTTTTTCCGAATTGTACCAAAAACTAATCAGCACCAGGGTCACATCTAAGAGTCTTACCTACCGAATTTTATGCAATTCGGTCCACTACTTTTTGAGTTAAAGTGGATACATACATTGCGCAGACACATAGACAGACAGACACACAGACAGGCAGACAGACACACATACAGACGTCCCGCTAAAAATAGTTTCTTTCGTATTCTAGAGGTCTCGAAGCGTGTAGATCCGTCAAAAACTCGAGTTGCGATTTTCGGCATGATTCCAGTACTTTCCCTATACATTACCATGTATTGCAGGGAAAGTAAAAACAGTTCATTCAGTAGGAAAAAAATCCACTTTTAGACATATAAAAAATAAAATAGGTTTATTTCTATACTTAAATTGTGTGGAATTAAAGCAGAAATGTAGTCCGTGTGATTCGTAAGTCAAAGAGTAATGGGATATACGGAACACTAAAACAAAGCTTAATCGTATGTGGATGTATGTCCTTAGACGCCACTCTTTCGTACTACAGGGCGCTCGACGCAAAAATTGGTTATTTTTCAGGGTATTCATTTGTAACGTGAACTTCGTATAGTGTAACATGAAGTATTTTACGAACACTACAATGCCTGGAGCCTGAACAGCTTAGGCGGCAGGACCGTACGTGGTAGGCCGGTGTTCTATCCCCTATGCCACCTAAAAATATTCTCGTATGTACACTGATTATGAACTCGATAAATCTGTTGATACGGAGGATCACTCGAAGAATTATGGGCAATGGAAGGTATGATACATTTCCTGTAGTTTCCACCCCATTGGATTCCGATCGTAAATAGTTGACACTTTTCCGGCATTCGAAACAAGTACCTTATACCATCAAGTCTGAGTAGAAATAAAGGAAAACCGGTGAGACAGATGACATACATCCAGCGTATGGGTACAGTGTCACTGTAGTATGGGGATGTCAATGAAAATGCAAGCGCTGCTGTAAATGTTTATGAAATGTCGGAAATATTTGAATATGTAGGGCAATCAATACGTTGACGCTGCTAGGCATAAATTCTGTTGACAGTCACTCGTTGGAGCAAATAATGTAAAATTGCTGTACTTTAAAATGTTGGTCAAACTTTATGTCTTTAACGTATGTACCAAACGAGCAATTCTTTAGCACCAACTGGTAAAAAAAGCTTTTGGACATACATTCATGTAAGAGAAGTTTGTTTCAGTGTTTTATGTATACCATTGATGGAAATTTTATTGAAAATTTTAGCTATATTGTTGAAACACGGTTTACAAAAAGTACGGTTTCGAATTTAATATAAGGCAATAATTCAATATTTGCGTATATTAAATAGCATTAACAGAATAAGCGTGTAATAAGCGTCTTTTAAATTTTATGAAAATTATGCGAATTTAATTAGTAAAAAAAATATGAAACTGATTTTGAATTCAACATATAATTCATATTTCATAAATTGCTTGCGCTGAATATAAAAAAATACGTGTCAAAGGTTTCAATATTAAATTGTATGTTCTCTTAGGTCATCGAATACGAACATTGCGTAAACTCTCAATATTTTTCTTTTTTCGCTACACATACACTGCAAAAAAATATACCCGACTTCCTCATTTGCCTCCAGTCCCCCATTTTGAAAATGCATTGTAACTCTTTAGATTCGAATCAAAAAGCAGGAAACTATTCATGAAAATTCATAAATTTCTTGTCGACAAGAAAAACAAAAACAAAACTTCTTTCAATATGAGTATCGCATGCGTGCTTTCTTCGTGAACGAATATTTTCCTTCGGTTTTTCGAAGTTTTGGAATAAAATGAGATGATAAATCATGCAAAACTTGGTTATTGAAAGAAACTTACTTTTCTGCTTTTAGCTGAGAATTTTGTTTTGTTACTTTTTCTTAAGCATAAAATAAAGTCTGAAATATATAGCACAAGGTTTTTACCAGATTTATATATTGCTTTTAAAAATTAAAATATCAATAACCAGTCACCAAAATGTTATACATTGTCTTATATACAATGTATACTTTGTAATTTTAATGATGGCTTCATTTTGCCAGAATTATATATATATATATATATATATATATATATATATATATATATATATATATATATATATATATATATATATATATATATATATATATATATATATATATATATATATATATATACATATATATATACATATATAATATAGAATATATAATATATATATACATATATAATATATAATATATTGCTTTAATATTTAAATATCAATAACCAGTTACCAAAATGTTATACATTATATATATATATATATATATATACACACATATATATATACATATATAATATATAATATACACACACACACGCGCATATATATATATATATATATATATATATATATATATACTGTCGGAAAATAAAATCCCAACACCAAGAAGGAGTTGTGCTAAATAAACGAAATTTGGGAGGCGCGTTTTTGCACATATAAAAGATGACGCCAATTCAAAGTTCGCGCTAGACGAATAAGAGTGGCGCTAGTAGCGTCAATATAATCATGCAAATCACGTTTGCTTTAAATACGCGTAGTAAACTTCGTGAGCGTTATTTATCATCCGGATTGGACGTTGTGAGCTAGGTTTGAGTGCATTTAAGGAGACGAAGAAGGCAGTATCAGAAGCTTAGTGAGTTTGAACGAGGCCGTATAATAGAGCTACGAGAAGGTGGACATTCTTTCCGCGATATTGCAGAAAGACTTGGCAGGGATGTATCTACTGTGCATGATTGTTGGCAGCAGTTGTCCCTGGTACCACCATTTCGCATTTAAAATGGCTCTTCTCGCGCATACTTTAGTCTATAATATATATATATATATATATATATATATATATATATATATAAATACTCTCTTGCAAAAATGCGAAGTATCATGAAGAAAGTGGCTGTTTTTATTGAAATTAAATGTCATTGGTGACACTTCCCCACTGGGTTCCGGTCTAAATTGGGTGGCACTTCCCGACCGTCCAAACAGTTACCTTACACCTTTCTGGTAGGTCGGACGGTCTGGGTTTCAACAACAACAACCCCCCACATGGGCGACAATGCATGCTTGTATAGTCTAGGTAAGGAGTAATAAATGTCAACTTGCGAAGCATTCTGCAAGGCATTCCTCAATTGTTGCTCCATATCTGCTACATTTCGGGGTGTCCAAATCTGGCGGCTTAGCATGTGCTATACGCCGTCGATTGGTGAAAGGTCTTGTGACCTTGCTGGCCAAGGAACAGTATCAACAGAACTAAGATAAACAACAGATATGCGAGACGTATGTGCTTGGCATTATCTCATTGGAAAATTGTCCCAGAATGACGTGATCTGAAGGGTAACGCAAACGTCCGCAGTATTTCATCCGTATATCGTTAAGCTGTTAAAGTTGTACGTAGAAAGACTAGGGGGCGACCTACTGATGTAAGAGATAGCACCCCACACTTTCACACAAGGGGTAATGGCTGTGTGCCTGCTTAAAACGAAGATAGATTTCGACTTCTGGCCCTGACGTCTCCACACACGTACCCGATGGTCATTTGCTGAAAGAATGATTCATCGCTGAACTCTGTGCGATGCCCGTCTGCTGGCAACCATGATGCTCGGTTACGACACAATTCCAAACGGCTCTGTCGATGTTTTGGGGTTCTGGACAGACGTGTTAAAGGCTCCCGGGAGTGTATTCCTACCTCAAATTGTGGTAAGTATCATGGATGGTATGGAAGAATCTGTAGCACGCTGAATGGCGGACAATCAGGCCTTTTGCTTGTTCGGGCTTGTCGCACATTCATCCGATCTTGCCTCACATTCTTGAACCTTGGTTATCCAGAACCTCCATTCCGTCGATGAGTTCTTTGCAGCAACCATTGCTGCCAGCACCATTGCACAGCAGTGTCCGTTCGGTGCAGATGGTGGCCTATTGCTCGGTATGACCAGCCAGCTTCATCAATTCCGACTATATGACCACGCTCGAACTCGTCTAATTGCTTATAAGGTCTTCGGCAACGTCGTAACGGCGTTATTGGTTGTGTCATCAGGGAACTGCAACGCCAATAACAAGCAAATATAAACCGTCCACATTTTTAACCTGTTTTATAGGATGCTATTTACGCAGTAGAAACGTGCGCTATGATCGAAGTTAACACTCATTGGCCTTGCAAATTTAATCATTTGCATACTTGATATAAAGGAATTTGCATGTGAATTTTCGGGATGATCGGATTATTTTTTAAGAGTTGCATCGATTTTTTTATAATTAATAATAAATAATTAGATAAATTTAAAGAATTAATAATTAGATAAATTAGAATTAAATTTGAGTGTCTTAATACTTTCCAACTTAGTTGCAAAGTTTTTATGGCTTTGTTCATGGACAATTGTCTGTCTATCCGTTCGCACGATAAATGCCGTAAAAATGACTTTATCGAAGCAAAACTTTAGAGGTAAAGAAAATGAATAATATCACACAATTAGTTTCGGATGTAACCCTGGGTTGATAAAATAAAATACATTGAACCCTATGGGACATAATTTTCAAACATTTCTTAAGCGAAGTTAAAATTCACAAACTGTTTCGAAAGTTATAGGAAATACTTAAAATATCACGTAAAATGCATAAAAAAATGTCATCAAAATATGATAAGTAGTTTTTAATTTTTTTCCCCAGTGTCCAAGCATTGACTCTTTCATCTTCGCCTATACATCGGCCAGAACAGTGAACTTCTTAGCCGTCAAATGATGTTGCCCCAGCACACCAGTGGGGGTGGGGACACCTTGCGTCCAACAACACAAACATCCATGGCTTACGTGGGACTAGAACCCACAACGTGGCGGCCGATCAATAGCTGGAAACGCTCGCCTTGATCGTTCGGCCACCACGTCGACTGAAATGAGCCAACAGTACGCGGTGTTCCCAGGCGGTCACTCACCCAAGTACTATCCGCGACCGATGCTGCTTAACTTCGCTGATCTAATGAGAACCGGTGTTTTCAGCACGGTAGAGCCGTTGGCTGTAGTTTCTAAAATAAAAATTGAAATAGTAGTTCCCCGTATATTATATGAAGAGATCACGTGACTCATATCAAAATAAAAATGGCAACCATTATTTTCCCTGTGTAACAATCGTGATGTTTAAAGACAGTTTAAATTTATATTTAGTGTTATATCCGTCATAAAACCGCTTTATTTTTGCGTATTATCTGTGATCTAAATTATGTGCCAAAGCAATTACAATATTTTTTATTTTAAATGATCACTAACTTTGATCACTCTTACAATGAAGCCTAATTTCTAAAGCACGCAGAATGTAAACAGATCAAGCAATTATAAGATCAGTTGTATAAAAATTACTGAATTTTTATCACTTTAAAATTATTAAGCTTTGAAGTCTGAAATATAAATCATGTGAATCAAATATTCATTGATTTTACATATAGAAGCAAACGAAAAGCAGCATTGAATTTTTGATAAAGTTTTAAGTCTCCAAATATAATAAATTATTGTAGTCCTGTGATAATGTAAAAAATATGAGTGCTAGATGTATTGTATTTTAGAAATCTATATAAATAAAATTAAAAATATGTCTGTGTGTCTGTATGTTAGTATCATAATCAAGGGAGAACGACTAAACTGAATTTGATAAAATTTCGTGTGTAGCGCTGGAATAACCCCAATTAAAATTTAGTACATATTTCGAGTTTCTAACTCCAGGGGTTGTCGACACGTTAATAACAAGAAAGATTAATCACGCTTAAAACATTGATTACGAAACATTTTCCGACTTCAATGCAATTTTATTTAAAAATGCCTAAAATGCAATACATTCCTGGGTAATATTTTAAAACTTATCACAACAATACATTAATTTAATATATATGAAAACTTAAACCTTCATCGGAGAAAATGAACTTCATTCAAATGACGGCATTGAAATATAAATTGCCTGGTTTAAACATCTCTAAAATGGGATACATTCCTCGCTAATAATTTTAGAATTATCATAATACTATGATAATTTATTATATTTGAAAACTTCATCGAAAACAACAGAAATTCATTCAAATGACGTCATAGAAAAAATAACACGCCTGGATCTCTCTATAAAAGCAGCATTTCATTCATAAATAATTTCCCATTCATGTCATTCATCACAATACTATAATAATTTATTTTATTTAAAAATTAAGACCATGGAGCTACAAGTAATTAAACATTATGCGTAAAACTTCATCGAAAAAAATCGTCCTTCTCTTTGTAAAATCAATGGATATTTCATTCATATCAGCTACGCAGACTTCATGAACTAAATGATTTTGTGTTAAAGAAATACATCAATTCTTATACAACACAATCTACATATTTTTTGCTGTTTACATTTTACATAGGTGAAAAATAGGCTTCGTTGCAGAAATAATCAAATTTGGATGAGCATTTAAACTCAAATATATTGTAATTGCGTTGTTTCGATATGTAGATGCTCAGAATTTAAGCAAAAATAAAGTGGTTTTAGGACGGATACAACACTCAATATGAATTAAAAAGAACTTTAAAAATCACGATTTTGAGACAAGATGGATACCATATATAATTTTAAAGTGGGTCACATGATCTTTTCATATCATGGTCACGTGATCGCTTCATATAAAAGGTGATATTATTATTTTAATTTTTATTTAAAAAACTACTGAATATATTTCGCTGATTTTCTATTTATATATTTTATAGAAGAATTTCAATATTGCCTAAAATTTTCGAAGCGATTTGTGAATTTTATATCCGCTTAAAAAATATTTGAAAAATTAGGTCCGGTGGGGCTCAATGTATTTCATTTTTTCAACCCGGGTTCTATCCAAAATTAATAGGGTGACATTATTCATTTATATTTCCATAGATCCTACAGACCGTCTGAACAACATACTAAATTTTTATTTTGATCAAGTCATTTTTACGGCAGTTATCGTGCTAACGGACAGACATACAGACAGAATGAACAAAGTCATAAACACTTTTCAACTTTGTTGTAAAGTGTTAAAAAACGAAACTTTCATGTGTATCATCCTCACTGGAGAAATGCTTAGCCGAATTTAATGAAATTTTGTAGGTAAACTTAAAATAGCCCCACTTAAAATTTAGTTCATGTTTCGAGTTTCTAGGACTAGTGGTTGTCGAGTTATTAATCAAAATTGAAACTTTTTCCTAAGAGTTCTACGCTCTTACTCTCCGGTTACTTCAAACCCGAAAGGTTGGAAATCGCTGGTTTAAAACGTGAAAGGGTATTAAAACTCCATCTCTGAGTTTTGTGGGAGTTCCTTTCGCTTATTAGTCACTTTTGAAAATCGCAGATTTGAAACATTAAATTAAATGGAAATTCTATCACCACGGTTTATTTTTCACAGGCTTAATCAAAAATGAATTAAGAAATCAAAATGGTTATTTAATTATCACTATTTTATGAGGAAGATTTTCCGTATATCATGTTGCTCAGCAACGCAATTAAATCAAATGTGTTTTTTATTTTTTTTATTATTTTTTCGATTTGAATAAGCAATAAATGAATATAAAAATATATCTTATAAATGAACGGTTTGATTTTTCTTTTAATTATATTAATTGCGGACTTCGTACATCACTTTCATTTATTTTGGCAAAGAGTTTTCAAATTCATGTATTGCGTTTAATTAATAGACTCCTTGTGTTTAGCCAATAAACATATTTAGCCGATTGTTGAAACAGAATAAGAGTAGAACGTGTACATATTCTAATATAATTTTAGTGCTTTCATTTAGTATATACAAACGGGATCTGCACGTTTTATTCTTCCGATCTACGAATTTGGCGGGATATCGCTAACTTGGCAACTTTCCTTAAACGTTGCCAAATTGACGAAAATTTCGCCAAATTTATAAAAAAGACGCTAAATCAAAAGCTCATTTTGCCCATTGTTGAAACAGAATAAGAGTAGAACGGGTATATCTTTAAATACAATTTTAGTGTTTTCCTTTATTATATACAACCAGGATCAGATTGTTTTATTCTTCAGATCTGTAAGTTCATGTCTATGAATTTGGCGAGATATCGCTAACTTGACAACTTTCCTTAAACCTTGCCAAATGGATAAAAAAGACGATAAATAAATGAAATTAATTTTGTTTTGTTACAAGAGAAAACTGAAATGATGTTTCGATAGCATTTGTCTGTCCGTCCAACTGTCCTACTTAGTAACAAATTTACAAAATTTTTAAAATGTCGCCTAATTGATAAAATGTTTCTAAATCCATTAAAATATTTTGAAATTGATAAAATTGCTCTACATAATGGAAATTAATTGTGCTTTGTTAGGGAATAGTGTTGTAGTGTTGTTTTGTAAATTTATAGCCCAGTGGGACAGTCAGTTCTACAGCTAAATTTATTAAAATAACACCGAATTGATAAAAATTAAATATTTTATATAATTAAGTCCGACTTCCTAGATAATCTTTGTCGTTTTGTGAGAATTAAAAAATAACTTTTTCTAAATATGTTTACAAACTAGACCAGGATAATTTAGTCTTCAGAACTGCCTGTGAAGATAATTTTGTATAACGAGTAAAGAGAGTCCTATACATTTTTAGAAGAATTAAATTAAATATATTAATATATTATTACTTTCCTTATATACATAGTATAATGTAAAAGTACTGTGACGAAGTTGAAAACTCGAACTCGACTTTTCTACGAAAGAGCACGTTTGAAGCATACCTGATCACGAATCGAACATTTTGAGGTGATGACTGTATGTGTGTGTGTGTGTCAGTGAGCCTTTGGAGACGATATCTCACACACGAATGGAGAGATTCGAATGAATTTTGGTAAAAAAAATTACAATCCATGAATACTGGAAGCCTATTGTTTTTAAACACATTCGAATGTTCAGAACCACCCTAAATTATCGAGTGAAATTTTGAAAAATCATCAAAAAATCAATACATATAACAAAGTTACGCAAATAGCCATTTCTTATGTAATTTTTTCTTAGAAACGATTGCCATAAACTTTACAACGCTAGCACGAACCGTTCTTGAGATAGTGCACATTTTTCAAATAAATGTATCAAAAAATCCTATAAATTAAAAAAAAGTATTAACTATTGAGAAACACGTTCAATTTTCATATGTAATATCATGCGATAAATTTGGTGACATAATTCTTGTGGATCTAGCTCGTTCCATTCATGAGAAAAGATACTTTGAGTAATACTATTGTATTTGAACGTCAATAGTCATTTATCTGCTATAAGTATAACTTATTTCTCCGTCCGTAACCCTCGGCGAGATTTTGGCGACGAATTTGGCGGAATGTCGCCAATCTGGCGACTTTTTTAAATGTTGCCAAATTAACGAAAATCTTTCCAAATGGATAAAAATGACGCTAAATCAATGAAAATGACGACTAAATGACGGAAATTCAATATCTTGGAAAGAATATAAGTGTCTACAACTATAAGAATAACCCTTTTTTACTGTAAAAGTAGTAAATTCATTGCATTATATAAGGAAAGTCATGTGCTGCCCACATCAGATTGTTTTGAATAACAAAGCCATTTAGAATACTATGAGAATTTATACATAATTATGAATGTTAAATTTCTTTATATTATATTTTCCGTACGAAGAACGGGTATACTGCTAGTGTTTAAATAAAATTGAATTTCAGTTGGAAAGTCTTTCATAATCAATGCTTTATGCATGATTGATCCTTCTTTTTTGTTTTTCAAGTAGCACATGCAGTACAAAGGTCTTCATTTTTAGATAGGTAAAAATGAAAATATGTTTATTTCGTTAATATTGAAAATATAGCAGAATTTGAGCAAAAGATATATATACCGCTAAACGAGGAATGCATTCATAACAGGTATTATGAAATTGATTCAGGTAAATCTATGATACACGCTTATAAAGCCATGCACGCAAAATTGTTGCAAGTATTCCGATATCCCCAGATACATTTGAATCTCATTAACAGCTGGGTACTGATGCATATATTACACGTAAATATACACATCACTGTTAAATTTACACTGTTAAATTTACACATTTATTTATTTTTTAAAATATCACTGTTAAATTTACACAGTTTTCGCACTATAAATCAGAGAACATTTTTGTTTCGGAATGCGACTCGGAATTCTGCACTTCTGGTTTTTTTAATAAAATACAATTCATTTTGTCAAAAATTATGAATAGACTCAATTTAATATGATTGATTGTACTGATTGTTTCTAAAACTACTAGAATCTTTATACTTTCATATGTTTAAAAAATCTGATGTGGGCAATACATGACTTTCCTTATATAATGCAATGAATTTACTATTTTTACAGTTAAAAAAAATTATTCTTATAGTAGATACTTATATTCTTTCCTAGATATTAAATTTTCTTCAATTAGTCGTCATTTTCATTGATTTAGCGTCATTTTAATCAATTTGGCGAGATTTTTGTTATTTTGGCAACAACTAAAAATGTCGCCAAATTGGCGATATTCCACCAAATTCCTCGCCAAAATCACGCCAAGCGTTATGGAAGGAGAAATAAGTTATTCTTACAGTAGATAAATTACTATTGGCGTTGAAATACAAAAGTATTACTGAAAGTATCTTTTTTCATGAATGGAACGAGCTAGATCCAGGAGAATGATGTCACCAAATTATCGCATGGTATTACATATGAAAAGTGAGCATATTTCTCAATAGGAAATATTTTTTTTTATTTTATATAACGTTTTGATAATGTTTTTGAAAAATGTGCAATATCTCAAGATTGGTTCATGTTAGCGTTCTAAAATTTATGCCAATCGTTTTCTAATGAAAAATTACATAAGAAATGTCTATTTGCGTAATTTTGTTAGCGGCTTTGATTTTTTGACGATTTTTTCAAAATTTCGCTCGAAAATTTAGGGGGGTTCTGAACGTTCGATAGCATATAAAAACAATAAGCTTCCAGTGTTTACGGATTGTGATTTTTGTACCAAATGTTGTTCGAATCTGTCCATTCGTTCGTCAGTTATAGTCTCCACAGTCTTACTGACACACAGACACACACACACACATACTTTCACACACACACACACATCACATCAAAAATGTTTGATTCGTGATCAGGGATGCTTGAAACGTGCTCTCCCGTCAAAAACTCAAATTCGAATTTTCAACCCCGTCACAATACTTTCCTTATACATTATGTATATAAGGAAAGAAAAAATATTTATATTTTACAGCGTTGCAATATTCACAGTTTATGATAATGGCACCAAATTTAAGTAAACTAGTCTTAGTTCTTGAGGTATTATCTCCACAGACAGAAACAAACATATCTATCACATCAAACTGTTTCATTTAAGATTTTAAAACAAGCAAATCCGTTGAAAACTCCCCGAATTTTTTTACCTAAACACAATGTTTTTCCTATACATTATAATGTGTATGCAGGATAGATAATTTTGAAGTACATTAGTTATTTCAGCTAACGAGTCACTTTCAATGCATACCAGAATGAAACGGCTATCATAATTGATTGATCATGTGACCATAAGGCCCAGTGCTCAGCTCAGTCTGTGAGCCGTAACATGTATTTGGATGGAATGTCCCATTCAACGTTTTGCCTAAGGTTCTGTAATATAAGATTCGGCGATCATTCAGACAGCCAATCAAAACGTTTTCAGCCTGACATTGGTGAGCTTAACATTTCGTCATTCGTGACGCCAGGGACCAGCAAGGACTTTGAGTGTCGCTGCCAAAACACAGCATGTTTTCCCATTATTACAATTAAAATTGTTTGCTAATTTTAAAATGACAATATTCAGACGTAAACAAACTGCTCAGAAAATTTTAATTGCTTTGTGCACACTGTCTTCGGTGACGTCTACAGATATTATCGGTCTCTTCAAAGAGCCCGAGAACAAACTGCGAGCGTTTCCTATTCCCGTGACATCACATGTGCAGATCCTTGTAAAAAAATTAAGTCCGCCATGTTCGGCATAGGGCCCCCTGGCTTAGCCTTCGTAAGAGTTCCCGCTATCGGCGGAGCTTTGGATTATACGAAATTCGTCACAGCAGACTATTTGACGACAATATAAGAATAAAACAACCGACAATCACTGAAGACAATCTAAGCACTTTCAACGTTAATTCGATGTTAGTGGTAATCAGCACAATAGACAAGGCGCACGCAACCCTATATCAGAATGTTATAGGAAATCGTTCTGCGGATATGGGGTTGATTAATAGCAGGTATCATCACTTGTATGGTAGCCGATAGAGTATCTGTAGAAGTAGCTGGGATTTATCGATCAAAATAAACCATCAATACATTGACTAATTATCTTTTTTATTTTACTTTTTTTGTGAGGATGCATACTCTTACCAAATAATTTTTTAAATGGGTAGTTGATTTCTATCTCCCGAAATCGACTAATTCTTTAAAACATGGGCATTTTCTCTGTCCATCTAATTTCAGTCCGTGTTTTATTTTCTCTCAACCTTGGGTCTTTTTTCTCAATAAATACCTGGATACATCATAGGACCGTCTTGCTGTCCTGGCCGACATGTTTTTCTTTATGTCCATTTGACCCCTTAGCTAATTGTATTCCTTGCGAACAAGGATTCAAGGATTCTGAACAATTTCATCGCCGTTCAGGAACAATTTTTATTTAAAATTTGCTTTCCTAAGAAAGGTTTGCGATAAAAATTATTGAATCGCTCAAATCACAAGTCACCAGGTTTTGCCTTATCTTAGCTATGCCTCGTCTGTGGAATTGCTATCCTGTCCAATTCATTTGCATACATCACCGTGACGTTCACCACTGTGAATATGCAAATTATCAGACAAATAAAACAAGTGATTCTTAGTGCTGTACTCTGAATTTTAAACAGTGTATATTCATGTCTTTTACATCAATCAGTTAAAAAAATGGAACTCTAAGAATTGCAAAAAACGAAAGGAAAAATTGTTTGGTATAAAAGCATTCTGCATGATTTATTATCCAATTTTACTTCAAACTTGTAGGAACTTAAGTAAAATATACACTATAAAACAACATGCGATGAATACACGTATTGGAAGACTTCGATTTTGCATTTCTTTCTTGTTAAGAAGGAATTTATAAATTCTAGTGAATAGCTGCTTACTTTTGGATTCGAATTTAACGAGATACAATAAGTTTTCAAAAATAAGAATCTGTTTGCAAATGGGAAACTCTTGCATATATTTCGTAGTTTTTACTGCGCGAAAATATTTAAGGATTTATGAAAGATTGATGTTCCATGTTTGAATATAAAAACGATTATAATTATTTAACACTTTTAAATTTCGAAAACGTGATTAATTTTTAAAGTAACATTTTTGTGTATACACTCTTTTGAAAAAAAAACAAAAAAAAACGAAGCACCATGAAGAAAGTAGCTGTTTTTATTGAAATTAAATATGCGTACATGTCATACAAAGGTAATGAAATGATTACAAAATCATGGCCGCAGGACCCATAAATGGCTAACAATTGCACATTGAATTTTCAAATCAGTAATCGGTGAAACCTCCTTGGAGGCAATGCATGCTTGTATACGTCTAAGTAAGGAGTGATAAAATTTACTATTGTCATCCTGGGATACATTCTGCCAGGCATTTTTCAATTGTTGCTCCAGATCTGCTACATTTCGGGGGGCCTGAATCTTGGGTCCTAGCATGTCTCATACCTTCCCGATTGGCGAAAGGTCTGGTGATCTTGTTGCCAGGGAACAGTATCAATAGCACGGATACAGTCCACAGATATGTGAACCGTATGTGGCGTGTCATTATCTTGTTAGAAAATGGTCCCAGAATGACATGCCATTAAAGGTAACGGCAACGGCCGCAGGATTTCATCAACATATGGTTGAGCAGTTAAAGTGGGTTGAGCAAGATGACTAGGTTGAGCAAGGTTGATGACTATGGTTGAGCAAGATGACTAGGGGCGACCGGCTGTCGTATGAGATAGCAGCCCGCACCATCACACCAGGGGTAATGTAAAACAAAGACTGATTGGGACCACTGACCCTGGCGCCTTTACACACGCACCCAATGGTCATCTGCTGGAAGACTGAAGTGTGATTCATCGCTGAACGCTATGCGACGCCAGTCTGCTGGCAGCCATGATGCTCGACAATGACACCACTCCAGACAACTCTGTCGATGTTGTGGGGTTATGAGAAGACGTCTTAAAACCTGCGTGAGAGTAACCTCACCTCAGCCAAGGACCGTGAGATGGTGGACGGTACCAAGGGTGGTATGCAAGAGGCTGTAGCACATTGGATGGCAGACGATGATGCCGTTGGGCTAGCTCGGGCCTGTTACACATTCATCCGATCTTGCCTCGCATTCGTGCCCCTTGGCCTTCATTCCGCCGATGAGTTCCTTGCAGCAACTGCTGCCAGCACCTTTTCTCAGCAGCGTCCATTCGGTGCAGGTGGCGGACTCGGTGCAGGTATGACTAGCCAGCTTCACGCATCCCGACTATATGATCCCGTTCGACCTCGTATAATTGCTTATAAGGTCTTCAACAACGTCGTAACCGCATTACTGCTTGTGTTTCCACGGAACTGCAACGCCGATAACGAGCAAAGATAAACCATTCACATTTTTATCCTGTGTTATAGGATGCTAGTTGCGCAACAGAAACGCGAGCTATGACCAAAATTAACACTCATTGGCCTTGCAAATTTAATCATTTGCATACTTGTTATAAAATAATTCGCATGAAAAATTTCGAAATGATTGGATTATTTTTTAGGGGTGCTTCGTTTTTTTTTTTTTTTTTGCAAAACAGTGTATATTGGGGTAGTTTTAAATACATTTTATAATTGTTTTTCAAACTCATGTTTGTAAACATTATAACACCATGAAGGAATCACGTAATTGAGCTGAAGCTTATAGAAAATGCAAATTAGGGTATCCTATGCAAATGACTAGAATTTTAGATTCATCGCGCATGCTTGGGCTGAGCAGCTCCCTCTGAACCGTTGTTTTAGCCGTAGAAATAGAGAGCTGTAGCGGGACGTTTAAAATAGTCCATGGTTGTCTGCCAGCGGTAAACGTTTCATGAGAACTCACTATGCCTCTACGACGACAGAGAGGGCGTCTTATGAGCAAGTTACGGAGTTTGAACGGAAACGAATGATCGGCTTTCGTTAAACGGGTTTTCTTATCGTGTAATAGTAGCTCCTATGGAGCTCAGTGTCACGACAGTGACACTGAGCTCGTGTGGAAGCACTGGACTGAGGAGAACCGGAAGAGTTGCAAATCCGGCAGTGGATGACGATGTATTACATCAACACGTGGTGATAGACACCTCATCCGCATGGCAGTGTTGGGCCGTACAGCTTCATCTCCACAGTTGGCAGAACTTCGGAGCCCTGCTACAGCTCTGTCTTCGTTTGCTCCAACATATCGTTGGGGTCTGCTGCACCGTGGACTGCGTGCAAGAGTTCCTTTGTACAGGATTTCCCTGACGCGACGAAGCCATCGATGCCTGCGGTTATAATGGACAGAGCAACATAGACACTGGCGTGACGATTGGCAAAATGTCGTCTTTTCCGATGCATCCCGTTTTAATTTGTGGTACAGTGATAGCCTCATGTACCTTATATACTTTAGCGGTGAACTAAGGCTTCCGAAGTGCGTTATCCAACGTCCAGTATAACGTTATCCAACGTCATACTGGACGAACGCCAATCGTTACGGTCTGGGGCGCTATTGCGTATCTTGGACGATGTCAACTGCTAAGTATTGTGAGTAATTTCAACAGAAACCTGTGCATCAGATAAGTTGAGAAGTTCTAGAGCTTGAACTCATAACTTTTCTACAACGCTTTCCTGGGGCGCGGTAGCCCATTGGTTAGCGCGCTGGAGTTGCACTCGGTAGGCCCGGGTTCGATTCCAGCCACTGCCAAAACTGCCGCCGTGTTCACGCGGAGTACGATCACGTTATACATGTGGGTCCGTAAGTCCTTCCGAGAGGTTGGTGGTAGGGGAAGGAGGGTACGGTCCCTGTTTATGCCTCCCCCACTGGGTTCCGGTCCAAATTGGGTGGCACTTCCCGGCCGGCCAAACAGTTACCTTACACCTTTCCGGTAGGTCGGACGGTCTGGGTCTCAACAACAACAACGCTTTCCTGGAGCTGTATTTCAACAGGACAATGCCCGTCCACATGTTGCTAGGAATGTTCAGGACTTTTTCAGCACAACAGATACAGCTTCTTCCTTGGCCTGCATATCCACCGGATATGGCATCAATTGAGAATGTCTGGGATTTCTTCGGTCAGCGTCTAGCTCCTAACGCTCGTCCCGTAGCTAATACAGCTGAAATTTGGATTCCAATAGAAAAATGTACGTAGTATGCTTTTCCTCAGGTACAATGTAAAAATATGTTTGATTCGATACCACGTCGTAAAGAAGCATTTATTGCAGCGTGTGGTGGCTTCACCAAATACTGATTTTCGACATGTAATACTGATTTTTGGTTTGTAAATTTAATCGTTTGTTTCAATTAATCGTTGTATCAATTAATCAAGTTAATCGTTTGTATCAGTTAATTATTTGTATCAATACAGGTCGTTTGTAGAATAAATTGTATTCAATTCTAATAATTCTTTCATGATGTTGTAAATTTCACAAACAAGAGTATAGATTAAATAATAGCGAAAAAAATAATCTATGTATAAGTTATCTGGTTCATCTTAAGTACTGCTAGATTGTTTAACCATATTTAAAAGACAAACCATTCGGTATTCGATACAAGGTAAAATCCTGCTACATCATCAGATAAAACTCTTTCTGTGTCAAACTCTACATCATATTTTTTAATCTTTGTCTTCGAATAGAAAGTAATGATAGCAGCTCACTCCTGCCGTTATCATATGCTGTCTCTTGCTATTGCTTGATAGTATGACATTATTTGGTTTTCCGATCTCGTGTTGTTTTAGCTTTCGCTATCTAAGGTGTGTGCCCACTTTTGCTTTGCATTATTTTTGATATGCAAATGATTAAAATTTGGGAGCAAAAAGAAAATGATTAAGAAAAGGTGGCAACAATAAGATTGCATTTTAGTAAGTGGTATATCTATCCCTGGCAATTTTATAAGCCGATATTTGGTACGGCATAGAGTCAATTAAGTTGTTTTTGTCCCTCCATGTAAGATTTTGCCACAAATGTTGCATCTGGTCAGTGGTACTCAAAAAAGGCTTCAATTGTCATTCCAAATAATGTATTCTATTAGAGATAAGTCTGGTTCCCTTAATGGCCATGGTATGGTATTAAATCCTTGAAGACTTTAGTGAGAAAGTCGTGCAATATGTGGTTGAGCGTTGTCTTTTTGGTAAATTGTACATGCATGGCTTGACAGTATAGGCAGATCAATTGTCTACAGAATACCGTCAACGTTCAAGTAAGGCGCCAAATTGACTTACAGCACAACTAGAGGAGATCGGCGCTCCCATGAAATGGATCCCCAGACTGATACTCCACGTATGATGGCTGTGTGCTACTCTAGAATAAATACGGGATCGGAACGATGTCCAGTTTTCCTCCACAAACGTATGAAGCAATCATCAGCATTGAGAGAGAAGCAAGATTTTTCTCTGAAGATAATATGCTTCAACTCGAACATTGTCGAAGCTAACTGAGTTCGACCCTAATCCAGATGGCTTTGTCTACGTTGAGAGGTTAGTGGTATGCGTCTTAATGAACGTCATTAATTAATTCCACCTTCTGGCAATCGTCTCTGTCTAGTATCCCTTAATACAGAATGCATGGATTGTGGCAAATGCATTCGAATGCGTCCATGGACGCCAATGCTTGCAAATGGGGATCGTATTGTTTGGGATAGGGTATGTCAAATATCTGTCTTTTCGAGAGGTTCTTCATGTGGGATTGGCCCTGTCCCACCCGTAAGCAAAATGTTAATATTTTCTTTCTATCCACCGTATTAGGGGTGTATTCTGAATACAAACGAAAAATATCCGACGAAAATAGATTGTTTCAAGACGATTGGGAAGCTGACTATTTTGTAGTGCAAAGCAAACATTGTTCAGCAACTTGTTTGATCTGTCGTAAAAGTGTTATATTAAAAAAGATAATATTGCTCGTCATTTTACCATTAAACACAAATCGCACACACCAATCGTCACAAGATGTAGTGGTAACAAAGGCATCGTTTGAAATTTGTTATATACTTGATAAACATACGAAACCGATTACTGATGCAGAAATTGTGAATGTTTCGTAAGTGCTTCTAATGTACTGTTTGATAAATTTAGTAACAAAAATCAAATAATTTCGGAAAAAAAAATACAGCTCTCATATTCTACCTGTGTTAGACGTATTGGAGATATCGCAAAACATATTTGCAATAATATAATTAAAGACTTGACAAACTGCATGTTTTTCAGTTTGACTTTTGATTCCAGCACGGATATTTTAGCAACATCACAATGCTTGGTTTTTGTAAGATATTGTAGTGAACAGAAGTCAATTCGTGAAGATTTATTGAAATTTCTTCCAATGAATGGCCGAACCAGAGACACATATTATCTCGATATTATTTGCACTTTTCTTGAGCAGAACAAGATAGATATAAAAAAATTAGTTTGTGTGTGTACCGATGGCTGTCCTTCAATAAATGGATCCAAAATTGATGTATTTCCTTACTGAAACAGAAATATAATTTGACAAATCTAATAGCATTTCATTGCATTATTCACCAGGAAAACTTGGCTGCATGTATTGGTAATCCCGAAATAGAAACTGTGACGAAAACTGTCAAAAATATAGTGAATTATATCCGTGCACGAGAAATGAACCACAGAAAATTTAAAAGTCCTTTTGGACGAAGTGGGTAGTGAATATAGCGACGTTCTTTTACATACTTCGGTGCATTGGCTTAGCAGAGGAAAAGTTTTGCAAATGTTTTATTTTCCTTGCGACAAGAAATAATGCTGATTATACAGCAAAACAATAAAATTTACAGTGAACTGCAACATGATGGATGGTGGTGTATTCTAGCTTTTCTGTGTGACATTACAAAGAAGCTTAATCTTTAGCTTAAGGGTGGGACAGCGTCAATTCAAAACAAAGAACCACTTAAAAAGAAAAGTATTTAACATACCCTATCCCAAACAGTTCGATACCCCTTTTCAGGCATTGACGTTCATGGTCTTCAATGTCTAGAGCTGTTTGACGAATTTATCAAGAGCTATTTGACGAATTTATTGACATGAAAAACAATACACACCTGGAAGTTATTTTTAAAGGAAAAAAGGGAGGAAAAGAAGTACGCCGAATTTTGAAAAATAATGTCCGAAAAATATAGGACTGTACAAAATTGTGCCCAAATTTTACTCACGTTGTTCGTATCAACGTATCTTTATTAATCTGCTTACTCAAGAATGAAATAGGCAAAAAATTTATATACAAACAGGCTTACTGATTCTCATCTGGATGACATTTTAAGACCAGTATGTAGCAGTTACAAGCCTGATCTAAATAAGCTTGTTAAAAATGGTTCACAATATCAACTGTCTCATTAGTTTTATTCCTTGAAAAATAAATACTTGGACTTATTTACGTTTTTCCATTAATCCTTATGTTGCGGCCAGTGTGAAATAGCTGGCATGTGTATTTTGCTCGAGAAAAAATGTTGAGTATGGCTGCTCTAGAGGATCTATCCCTTACTAACATTAACACCTTGAACGGATGCTAACGAATTGACTTACGGTTATATGTATACTCAAAAAGTGATTATATTTTTATTTCTTTATCTATGATGTTGCTTACATTGAAAATTTACGTTCTTATGAGCATTGGTCCTTGTGATAATGTTTCGTAAGTTCGTTTCTTGAGAGTATTTTTCAAGATTCGAGGTTTTACCAAGTTTTTTTTTGTCTTTCTCCATTCGTGAGGGAGTCGTTTTCGTGTGTTGTTCATTTGCTGTTTACGTCGTATTGGTGAAGTCCTGTATGGCGTAATTGTACAACAAACAAACGAGAGCAGACGCTATCCATACGGCTGCTTGTTCAGTCATGTCACTTCTTTTGGTTAATCCACCATTTGTCTCGAGGGGTCGAATAAGAGTTTGCTAAATCACTAAGTCAGATCCAAGGCCGGCCCAGTACTGATTGCTACGCCTTATGAAAGGGAATCCTTTCTTGAATTTATGGAACACTTCAGAACGTTCAGATTCTGACAACTTCATGTTCTGCAGGTTAAGATACGCAGATTTTAGATAATTTGCGTGCATTTCAGCAGCAGACATGGGTAAGCCCTCAGATTTAGAGTCTAGAAGCATGTCGAAAGGACCATGCTCTAGAGTTCTAGAAACTATCTGACTGTTTGTAGCATTGTATGCTTGTTCAACCAGTTTATTCGTTTTTAGATCATTGTATGATTCCTTCCTTCTCGAACGCGTAGTGTTTTCCTAATCGTTTCAAATCATTCAGGCTAAAGTACAGTATTCAAATCAACAGTACCAGTCTCCATACAAGTATAAAGTTCCTCGAGTTTCTGCAGAAGGTTGCCGAATTATGGATTGCTTTTAATAATTTTAGCTGCAATCGATTTTGTAAGCCATTAATTTCCCAGCAAAATACTCATGAATGGGCCGTTGGACAGCTTTACCTCTTAGCATATGTAACACTGTGTTTTCACCATATATCATCTCTAAAATGTGTGAAATGCCACTTCTATCTAGTAATGTACTAATAGCACCCAACAGGTTCATCAATGTATGGACACTCCCTAGTTAAAATACAACACCTCTTATCGGGCTATCTTTAGGAACCTTGTTAACACTTTACAACAAAGTTGAAAAGTGTTTATGACTTTGTTCATTCTGTCTGTCTGTCTGTCCGTTAGCACGATAACTGCCGTAAAAATGACTCAATAAAAATGAAATTTTAGTATGTTGTTCAGACGGTCTGTTGGACCTATGGGAATATAAATGAATAATATCACCCAATTAGTTTCGGATTGAACCCGGGTTGAAAAAATGAAATACATTGAGCCCTATGGGACCTAATTTTTCAAACATTTTTTAAGCGGATTTAAAATTCACAAATTGCTTCGAAAATTTTAGGTAATAGTCAAATTGTTCCATAAAATATATAAAAAAAAATTCAGCGAAATATATTCAGTAGTTTTTTAAATAAAATTAAAATAATAATTACACATCTTATATGAAACGATCACGTGACCATGATATGAAACGATCACATGACCCACTTCAAAATGATATATGGCATCCATCTTGTTTCAAAATCGTGATTTTTTAAAGTTCTTTTTAATTCATATTGAGTGTTACATCCGTCCTAAAACTACTTTATTTTTGCCTAAATTCTGTGCATCTACATACTAAAACAACACAATGACAATATATTTGAGTTTAAATTCTCATTCAAATTTGATTATTTCTACAACTAAGCCTATTTTTCACCTATGTAAAATGTAAACAGCAAAATATGTAGAATGAGTTGTATTAGAACTACTGTATTTCTTTAACACAAAATAATTCAGTCCATGGAGTCTGCATGGCTGATATGAATGAAATATTAATTGATTTTATAAACAGAAGGACGATTTTTTTCGATGAAGCTTTAAGCATAAAGTTTATGAATTGTAGCTCCATGGTCTTAATTTTTAAATAAAATAAATTATTATAGTATTGTGATGAATGAAATGGAGAAAGTTATGAATGAAATCCTGCTTTTATAGAGAGATCCAGGCGTGTTATTTTTTCTATGACGTCATTTGAATTTATTTCATTTGTTTTCGATGAAGTTTTCAAATATAATAAATTATCGTAGTATTATGATAGTTTTAAAAATATTACCGTGGAATGTATTGCATTTTAGAGATATTTAAACCAGGCAATTTATATTTCAATGCCGTCATTTGAATGAAGTTCATTTTTTTCAATGAAGGTTTAAGTTTTCAAATATAATAAATCAATGAAATATTGTGATAAGTTTTAAAATATTACCGAGGAATGTATTGCGTTTTCGACTTTTTTAAATAAAATTGCATTGAAGTTGGAAAGTGTTTCATAATCAATGTTTTAAGCATGATTGATCTTTCTTGTTTATTATCTAGGATGCTTTCCAGAACAGTGGCTGATCAAAAGGGACAACTGCAGGGACGCTGAATTTTGCTGCTAGTTTGCAGAAATACTGTAAAGTAGATGTGAAACCAGTCTTGTCGCTAAAATGAATGCCGATCATTGGAAAGAAGATCACCGATAACTGTCCAATACGTCGACATTTCTTGCGTAATGCGAGCATAAATCAGCTTCAATTTGGCACTGTTGACTAAGGAGGAAATATACCTCCCACATCATGACAATATCATGGGGCATACCACATAGAACTGCCCCTTTTTAACACCATAATCGGACACCTTCTGGTTAAGTTAATCTCCACACCTAATGCACAATAAAATCAACATAAAATCTTTTCTTGCAATTTTGGGGGGGTTCGCAGCATTTTTAACACTTTACAACAAAGTTGAAAAGTTTTTATGACTTTGTTCAATCTGTCTGTCTTTCTGTCTGTCCGTTGGCACGATAACTGCCGTAAAAATGACTTAATCAAAATGAAATTTTAGTATGTTGTTCAGACGGTCTGTAGGACCTTTGGGAATATAAATAAATAATATCACCCAATTAGTTTTGGATTGAACCCGGGCTGAAGAAATGAAATGCATTGAACCCAATGGGACCAAATTTTTCAAACATTTTTTAAGCGGATTTAAATTTCACAAATTGCTTCGAAAATTTTAGGTAATATTCAAATTGTTCCATAAAATATTCAAATAAAATGTCAGCAAAATATATTAAGTAGTTTTTTAAATAAAAATTAAAATAATAATTACACCTCTTACATGAAGCGATCAGGTGACCATGATATGAAACGATCACGTGACCAACTTCAAAATATAATATGGCATCCATCTTGTTTCAAAATCGTGAAATTTAAAGTTCTTTTTAATTCATATTGAGTGTTGTATTCGTCGTAAAACCTCTTTATTTTCGCTTAAATTCTGTGCATCTACATACTGAAACAACGCAATGACAATATATTTGAATTTAAATGAGCATCCAACTTTGATTATTTCTCTAACGAAGCTTATTTTTCACTTATGTGAAATGTAAACAGCAAAATATGTAGGATGAGTTGTATAGGAATTGCTGTATTTTTTTAATGCAAAAGAATTTAGCTCATGGAGTCTGCGTAGCTGATATGAAAGAAATATTCATTGACTTTACCGAGAGAAGGGCGATTTTTTGCGATGAAGTTTTAAGCATATAGTTAAATTACTTATAGCTCCATGGTCTTAATTTTTAAATAAAATAAATTATTATAGTATTGTGATGAATGACATGAATTGGAAATTATTTATGAATGAAATGCTGCTTTTTTAGAGAGAGCCAGACGTGTTATTTTTTCTATGGCGTCATTTGAATGAATTTCAGTTGTTTTCGATGAAGTTTTAAATGTAATAAATTATCGTGGTATTATGATAATTCTAAAATTGTTACCGAGTAATATATCACATTTTAGAGATGTTTAAACCAGGCAATTTATATTTCAATGCCGTCATTTGAATGAAGTTCATTTTTTTGGATGAATGTTTAAGTTTTCAACTATAATAAATCAATGTATTATTCTGAGAAGTTTTAAAATATTCCCGAGGAATGTATTACACATTTTAGACATGTTTAAATAAAATTGCATGGAAGTTGGAAAGTGTTTCTTAATCAATGCTTTAAGCATGATTAATCTTTCTTGTCTTTCATTGCTTGGTTCTACAAAATGACTCATGTGATAGAGATGCGGAAATTAGACACATTTTTTCTCATTGAAATGTTTAAAAGCTCTTTACTTTCAAGATGTTTATAAATACACGTATTAATATTTCGTACGTCACACATTTTAAATAAAGATGAATAAATAAAAAAAACCAATAGCTAGAAAAAGCGAAACGCAAATTTCGTTCAATAATCGGATTTTGCATGATTTATTACCTAATTTTACTTCAAAACTTCGAGAAAATGAAGAAGAATATACCCTCATAAAGAAAGCGAACATGCTAAACTAGTATTGAAAATGTCTTTGACTTTCCATTTTGTGTCTTGTTAAGGGGGAATTTATGAATTTTCATGAATATAGCCTCTCCGCTTTTCGATGCGTATCTAAAATATTGCAATAAATTTTCAAAATGGGCAGCTGCTGGCAAATGGGGTACTTTTGTTTATTTTTTGCTGTTCATGCATCGCAGAAAGGAAAGTGTTAGAACTTGAGAAGAGTTTTTGGTCGATGGTTTAAAAATAAGAACATTTTAATATTGTAGCTTTTAATATGTTTTCATAGTGAAAACAATCATTGATTTTTATTTAATTTGATATGATTTAATTAAGGGCAGTTTAAAATGGCTTTAATAATTTGTATTATGATGCATAAAATAAACAAGAAATATCAGTCATGCATAAAGTATTGATTATGAAATGCTTTCCAACTTTACTGCGATTTTATATAAGCATCTCTAAAATGCGATACATTCCTCGGTAATATTTTTAAAATTATCACAATACTACATTCATTTATTATATTTGAAAACTTAAAATTCCATCAAAAAAATTAACTTCATTCAAATGACGGCATTGAAATATAAATCGCATCTATATAAAAGCAACATTTCATTCATGAACATTTTTCTAATTGTTTCAAACATCATAATACTATAATAATTTATTTTACTCAAATATTTGAAAAATTGTTAATATAAATAATTAAAATGCTTAAATAATTTAAACGACTTAAATAATTTAAAATGTGAAATCTCTCTCATAAATTAAATAATTAAGCTCTTAGAAAGATATTTATTATATAATACATCTCTTTTTACTTTCTGGAAGATATAGCAAGAGTCAGAATTTAACTACATTTGTTTTTCTCCCTATATTAAATAATTTTTATTTAAAAAATTACCTAACATATTTTACTGAATTTTTTATATATTTTATGGGATAATTTAAATATTTCCCAAAATTTTCGAAGCAATTTGTGAATTTTAAATTTGCTTAAAAAATGTTTGAAAAATTAGGTCTCAAAAGGTTCAATGTATTTTATTTTTTCAACCCAGGTTCAATTCAAAGCTAATCGGTTGGTACTATTCATTTATATTCCCATAGGTCCCACAGACCGTCTGAACAACATACTAAAATTTCATTTTGATTAAGTCATTTTTACGGCAGTTATCGTGCTTACGGACGGACAGACAGACAGACAGACAGAATGAACAAAGCCATAATCACTTTTCAGTTTTGTTGTAAAGTGTTAAAATAAATATATATAGAAATTTGGGAACAATTTTGGTAGTTAAATAAGTAAAATTTATTTGATGGTCATAATTACACATTAATCGAGTTTAAATCATACGTATTATCTACAAAGTTTTATTTTGTCAACCATACACTGGAATGGTATCGAGAATTGCAACTCGAGTTTTCAACAGATCTACACGTTTCAAATACTCTAGAACCCGAAAAATTTATTTTAGCTTGATATCTGTGTGTGTGTGTGTGTATACAATGTACAGTCTCTCAAAAATATTATTCAAATTATCGTACCTACCACAAATATCCCTTAATTGAATTTTTTCAGTTGAATTACATTATTAATCGACCAGTTGAGTATTATTTGTACTTACAAGACTAGCACACATTTCTTGTCCGATTACAGGACAAATCTCGATTTGTCTGATCAGAGAACATGCTCTCAATAACACTTCACTCAATAAGTCTCCGGTCTGACACATATATGGCAGCACTGTTGACTGACCCATATGGTTTCCGGATAGTACCAACCATCAAACGACACGTGTCATAATTTCATGACATTCTGACAATTAGTTTACAAGTTACAGTGGTTTTAGTGACCCCAGTTTTGTAATTTTCAAAACAATGGATAAAAAAGAATTTCGTGTGTTGATTAAACATTGTTGTTTGATGGGGAAAAATACTGGTGAAGCCAAACAGTGGCTTGATAAGCGTTATGGAGACTCTGCATCAGGTAAATCAACTATTGTTGACTGGTATGCTGAATTTAAATGCGGTCGTACAAACACCGATGATGCTGAACGCTCTGGTCGCCCAAAATCGTCAGTTGTTCCGGAAAACAAAAAAAAAGTCCACAAAATAGTTTTGAAAGACCGTAAGGTGAAGTTGAGTGAGATAGCTGACACCTTAAAGATATCAGAAGGTAGTGTGTTTACAATTTTACACGAAAATTTGAGCATGTGTAAGTTGCTTTCAAAGTGGGTGCTGCGTTTGCTCACACTGGACCAAAAACAACAAGACATGCCCCGTTGTTGAATGTTGAAACCCAGACCGTCCGACCTACCAGAAAGGTGTAAGGTAACTGTTTGGACGGTCGGGAAGTGCCACCCAATTCAGACCGGAACCCAGTGGGGGAGGCATCCACAGGGACCGTACCCTCCTTCCCCTACCACCAACCTCTCGGAAGGACTTTCGGACCCACATGTTTAACGTGATCGTACTCCGCATGAACACGGCGGCAGTTTTGGCAGTGGCTGGAATCGAACCCGGGCCTACCGAGTGCAACTCCAGCGCGCTAACCAATGGGCTACCGCGCCCCAAGACATGCCCCGTGTCACAAGTCGATGAAAACGATGGTTAAATTATATGAATTACGCTTCGAATTGCTTCTTCACCCACCGTACTTTCCAGATCTGGCCCCCAGCGACTACTGGCTTTTTGCAGACATCAAAAAGATGCTCCAAGGAAAGAAATTTGGCTCAAATGAAGAACTGATTGCCGAAACTGAGGCCTATTTTGACAGCAAAGACAAATCGTTCTACAAAAAGGCATCTAAAAGTTACAGGACCGTTGGAATGAATGTATCACACTTGAAGGAGAGTATGTTAATGAATACAGTCGAATTTCTAAAAAAGAAATGGTTTTTCATATTTAGACCGAAGACTTATTTAGTGATGTAAATATTGAGTGATGATATGTATGGGCCGAAATTATAGTCTCATGATACTGCAAAACTTGTTCTTCTGGCCCTAGAACTGAACGGAGCATACATTTTTGGTAGCCGTGCCTAGAAAAATTGACAAAATATAATTTTCTTTCATGAAATTCTCAGTAACAATAATTATTAGTAAAACATTTTGTTCGATTATTTTTGGGTTACTTTATGCATCCCTTCTCGCTGAAGAACTATTTGATGGAATTTCACAAAATTTAGTGAATGAATCACTTGTCTGTTACTCTGGTGTTGAATAAATTTAGTACGATTAGGAGAAAATGACCTTTTCTTTTCTGTGAAATAGCCCGCAAAAATGTATGTATTTACATTAACTGAAAAACTATTAGGCCAAATTTTACAAAATTTGGTAAATAAATCTCCCGTAGGATACTTTGCTGATTAGATTTTAGTACGATTTGCATAGAAAAATCTGCTTTTATGCTAAATAGTCTCCAGAATTTGTCAAAATCTAAAATAAAAGACTACGTGTCCTGAAATATATGAATTATACGTAATTTTTGATGACGAACGGAATACGACCAAACACATAACACTAAGGCTAATCTTCTTATAGATATTTTAGTTTGACGTATTTTTGCTAGGTCGCCTTCAAAATTAATTCCAGTCCCCAAACGAAAGTGAAAATTGAGATAAAACTGAGAATTCAATGTAATTTCAAATAATTATCCGTTTTATTTTGTGCTACCAAACTCAATTTATTTATTCATAAAAGAAAGAAAAATAAAATAAATTTAGGTCTGTAGTGAAAGTCGTGTACTGCCCACACCACATTTTTATTACTTACGTGATAAGGAACATTTTTATAATATAGAAAAATAGGCATAAATAAATTTGTATCTACTTTCTGTCAAAGAAGTAATGAGAATTTGCATTCTAACATGCAGAAACTCCTTAATAATTCCAATCACAATCAATATAATTTTATTTATAATCGTGTATTTTGCAATAGTCGCGTATCAGTACCGCAGTAGTTAAGCTGTATTATAATTTTATGCTCACTCATGAGGAATGCCAGAAATATTCTAATATTTGAACCACGTTTTCTAATTACTTTAATTCTTTGAATAATTCAAATAATTTAAATACAAGGCATTGTTCCTGAAAACATTATGGAAAAATTTTAATTTCCGGAAATACTCAAATATATTTTAATTCAAAATATTAATCTAAACATCATTAAACAATTTTATTATATTTTTGAGTGTTATGAACTTTGATATTTGAGTGATATGAACTTTGATATTTATTAATCTTCTACATCGATTATATGTCGGAAATCATGTATATAATAACATCGTAATAGAACAAAAAATATAATGTGGGCAGCACATGACTTTCCTTATATAACGCAATGAATTTACTACTTTCAGAGTAAAAAAACAATGTATAAATAACATAGTACTGTGTTTTTATCGTTGAATTGTACATTTGGCGATTTTTCATATGACAACATAAAATACTATTTCAAAGTACCCAATTATCTTATATTTAACACAGCTCTAAATTAACAATTATCAATATTGATGGCATCCTCAATAAGCGATATAGTCCTTATATTTATATATTTAAATAATTAATTGATCAATTAGACGTCATTTTTATTAATTTAGCTTCATTTTTGCAATTTTAACAAAATTTTCGTCCGTATGGTTCGATATATCGCCAAGTTGTCGGTACATAGATTATTCGCCAAGTTTGCCAAATACATCACCATACATACAAACGGATATAAGAACATTTCTTATATACTAGAATGTATGCCCGTCATATGACGGAAATCAGAATTTGCAAAACATTACTTCTCTTTTGGCGTCAGTTTTATTAATTTGACTTTATTTTTCTCACTTTGGCAACATTTAAAAAATCACCCAGTTTGTGCTAAATTTCTTGACAGGCGTTGTGGACATATGGATAGAGAAATGGGTTATTCTTATATTCGATTCTTATATTCTTTTCAAGATATTGCACTCACATCAATTAGTCACCATTTCATTGATTCAGAGCCAATTTAATCAATTTGGCAAATTTTTATCAATTGGGTGATATTTTCGTCAATTTAACAACATTTAAAACTTCACCAAGTTGGAGATAATCCGAAAAATTCGTCATCAAAATTTTATCTGAACGTTACGGACGGAAAAATAGGTTATTGTTTTTGTACTCGTAGATCCTTATATTTATTTCAAGATATTGAATTTTGTCAATTACTTGTCATTTTCATTGATTTAGCGTCATTTTTAATTATTTGGAGACATTTTCGTTAATTTGACAATATTTAAAAAAGTCGCCAATTTGGCGACATTCCGCCAAAATTTCGCTCAGTGTTACGGACGAAGAAACAAGTTTTTCTTGTAGCAGATAAATGACTAGTGACGTACAAATACAAAAGTATTACCCAAAGTATCTTTCCTCATGAATGGAACAAGCTAGATCCACGTGAATGACGCCACCAAATTTAGCGCATGATATTACATAAGAATGGTGAATATATTTCACAATAGTTGATATTTTTTTATTTCATGTGATTTTTCGATAAATGCATTTGAAACATGTACAATATCTCGAGAATGGTTCATGCTAGCATTCTAAAGTTTATGATAATCGTTTTCTAATGAAAAATTACACAGGAAATGACTATTTGCGCAACTTTATTAATGGTTTTGATTTTTTGATAATCTTTTCAAAATTTGACTCGAAAATTTATGTGGGTTCTGGACATTCGACTGTGTTCAAAAACAATAGGCTTTCAGTATTCACGGATTGTAATCTTTGTATCAAATTTTGTTCGAATCGCTGCATTCGGTCGTGAGATATCGTCTCTGTAGACTCACTGATACATACACACACACACAGAGAGAGAAGTGACATCACCTCAAAAACGTTTGATTCGCGTTCAGGTATGCTTGAAACGTGCTCTCCCGTGAAAAATTAGAATTTGAATTTTCGACCCGTCACAATACTTTTCTTATACATTATACTATATATAAGGAAAGTAAAAATCTGATATAGACAGCATATAACATTCCCTACATAATGCAACCGAGATAACGATGAACAAGATCCAGGGCACAGTGACAGGTTGAAACATATACTGACATTTGGCATTTTTCCTGATAACAACAGATAATTTTATTTTGAAGTACTAAATCAACATATATTTTGCGCAAATATAAATCGACAATTGGTATTATATCTAACGTCCGCTAAGCAATTTACTTCATTATATTATAATATGTTAATTACTAATTTATCGATCGGCGTCCTTTTAGTAACTTTAGCGTCAGTTTTGTCAATTTAGTGATATTTTCGACAATTTGGCCTCAAATCAAAACACCGCCAAGCCATAGATATTTTCTAAATTTATAGATAAGTGTTACGTATTTGATGATACATATTACGGTTGACTTTTATGTAATTTTCAGATGCATTTATTTGAAAATCCTGCAATGTCTCGGAAACAGTTTAAGTTAAAATTTGTGTTATTTGTTTTAGAATAAACAATTACTTATAAAAGGATTATTTATCTAACATTATTCAATATCTTGATTTTCTGGGGTACAATACCTTACAAAAGCAATTAACAATATAGTCAAAATTAAAATGTTTGGATAATTAATTCATAAAATTGCCATTAAATCATCGGGTTGATATTGATATTTACTAATTTATAGCCATTCTTGAAATTTGGGCAATGTTTCGTGAATTTGGCACTGTTAAAAGATATCACCGAATAGGAGATATTACGCCAAATTAAGCACTAAGGTCGTCAAATATATCGCCACACAAACGTGGAGAAGAGCTTTCCTTTATATATATATATATATATATATATATATATATATATATATATATATATATATATATATATATATATATATATATAAATATATATATATATATATAAATATATATATATATATATATATATATAAATATATATATATATATATATATATATATATATATATATATATATATATATATATATATATATATATATATATATGCAAATATATAAAATGCAAATATCTTACACACAGTATTTTATCTCGTGAATAGAACTGTTATTTGTCTTTTTATCGTCTTTACATGCCGTTGCAGAGGATTTTTTCTTAATATGCCCAAAGTGACTTAAACATATAGTACTTGCTATTTTGACCTTTCGGCCCAAGGCAATAACACAGGATGGTCATGTTTTAAATCAAACTCAGATTATTGGGAACTTCGCAAAAATTACTTTAACCAACGAACAACATATATATACTAAATGTTATTGCACATGTCAAGAATAATTTTCAAATCTACAAATTACTACAATATTCTAGGCTGGTGATAATTCTTACATGGATAAGCATTTACAAAGTTTATATGTTTACGCCAACATTCTGTTACTTCTCCCCGTATTGCGGCCACATCACAAATACTAGATTATTCCTAGTTATCGTTGTATCGAATGGGGTTTCCTTCCACTCACAACTCGAATCCTTCATCGTCTATCCAAGGACACATCTTTCATTCCATGAAACCTCTACTCAAGAACACTCTACTTAAGAACACCAAAAACCTCACGATCCGAAACATATTCCTATTCTACCGTAGGAACGCAGGATGTTTAATTAAAAGAAATATAAATTATAATGCAACCTATATATATATATATATATATATATATATATATATATATATATATATATATATATATATATATATATATATATATATATATATATATATATATATATATATATATATATATATATATATATGTATATATATATATACATATATATATATATATATATATATATATATATATATACACGCAGATGTCATATCAAAATGTTTGATTCGAGTACAGCAATGCACGACACGTGCTCTCCCGTCGGAAACTCGAATTCGAATTTTCGACCCCGCCACAATATTTTCACCTATACTTTATACTTTGTCTGCAGGGAAAGTAATAATTGTTGAGCACTATATGCTCTATAACAAAAAACTCGACGCACCAAGAATGAGTTGTCCGATTGTAATGAAATTTCGTATGCAAAGGCATTTTGAGCGAACATGCAAATGAATAAAATTTGGTGTCATGAATTGTCTTCAAGCTTGTCCAACAGTTCCTTGGCCAGCTAAGTCTCTTGATCTCCCATAGAGCACATTTGGGACGTTATGGAAAGGCGATTGCAACCATCCCAGGATGTTGACGATTTAACCCGACAGTTGGAGTCAATTTGGCAAGACCTTCTGCAGGACACCATCTGTGAACTTTATCAGTCTATGTTACGCCGGGTGACATCTTGCATCCAGATCAGAGGGGGACCAACGCCTTATTGACTTCCCCCCTTTATATACGGTCAAACTCTAAATCATTAAATTGTTCTGAAATTTTAATCTTTTCTTTTTCTATGTATGTTCGTCACATCCACCAATTTTTATCACAATCGGACAATCCTTCCTGGTGCTTCGATTTTTTTGTTATAGAGTGAACATGCTAAATTTTTGATGAGCATTATTGGGGATCCTTCCTTACTAAATTAAGCTCTAACATCAGATACCTACTTTATTCACTTGAATCATTTTTACTTATTGAAATGCTTATGAGCCATTTAATACCCAAATGTTTAAAAATACATATATTAATTTTTTTTCTCCGCATATTTGAAACAAAATACAAAACTCTCAATGTAAGGAGCGAAATCAAGTTTCGTTCAATAACCGGGTTTTACATGATTTATTATCTAATTTTACTTCAGAACTTTGAGAAAATGAAGGAAAATATTCCCCCATAAAGAAAATAAACATGCGATACGAGTATTGAAAGTGCCTTTGATTTTGCATTTTTTCCCTGTTACGAAGAAATTTATGAATTTTCATGAAGGGCTTGCAGGTTTTCGATTCGAATCTAAAAAGTTACAATAAATTTCCAAAATGGGCAGCTGCTGGCAAATAGGGTACTCTTGTTTATTTTTCGCAGTTTGGGCATCGTAGAAAAGAAAATATTGAGGAGATATGAGGGCTTTTTTGTTCGACGTTATAAAAATAAGAAAATTATAATCTTGTAGCTTCTGATATGTTTTTATATCGAAAACAGTTATTGATTTTTACTTTCTCATACAGTGTATAGAGAAACTATAGAGAAAGTATTGTTTTCATAAAAATTTCTAATTCAAGATTTTGATGGCAATATATGTTTTAAGAGCTCCTGAGTGTGTTTTGCTTACTTTTGGAGTGATGTCTGCCAGTGTGTCTGTCTGTGTGTATGTTAGCTTGTATGTATATCTGTGGTCGATTTCTTGTGTACACTATAGCGGCCTCAAATATTAATGGATTTTTCTAAAACTTTATATCCATCATTGTTATCAAAAATCTGGAAATAGATGGAATTCTTTTTTAATTCGAACAAAAAATTCGAAATTTTTATTAAACTTTATCCTTTTTACTTTCCTTATATGCATAATGTATAAGGAAAGTATTGTGACGGGATCGAAAATTCGAATTCGAGTTTTCGACGGGAGAGCACGTTTCAAGCATCCCTGATCACGAATCGAACATTTTGAAGTGATGTCTGTGTGTGTGTGTGCGTGTGTGTGTGTGAAAGTATGTGTGTGTGTGTCTGTGTGTGTGTGTGTATGTCTGTGTGCGTGCGTGTGTGTGTGTGTGTCTGTGTGTGTGTGTGTGTGTGTCAGTGAGTCTGTGGAGACGATCTCTCACGAACAAATGGAGAGATTCGAATGAAATTTGGTACAAAAATCACAATTTGTGAATGCTGGAAGCCTATTGTTTCAAAAAACATTCGAATGTTCAGAACCCGCTATATTTTCGAGTGAAATTTTGAAAAAATCATCAAAAAATCAAAACCTTTAATGAAGTTACGCAAATAAATATTTCTTATGTAATGTTTCCTTATAAAACAATTGACATAAACTTTAGAACGTTAGCATGAACCGTTCTCGAGATATTATACATTTTTCAAATAAATTTATCAAAAAATCCCATAAATAAAAAAAAAATATTAACTGTTAGGAAACATGTTCACTTTTCATATGTAATATCATGCCACAAATTGGGTAACATTATTCTCGTGGATCTAACTCGTTCCATTCACGAGAAAAAATACTTTGAGTTATACTTTTGTATTTGAACGCTAATAGCCATTTATCCGCTGTACGAATAACTTATTTCTCCGTCCATAACGCTTGGCGATATTTTGGCGACGAATTTAGCGGAATGTCGCCAACTTGGCGACATTTTTAAATGTTGCCAATTTAACGAAATCCTTGTCTAATGGATAAAAATGACGGTAAATCAATGAAAATGACGACTACTTGAATAAAATTCAATATCTTGGAAAGAATATAAGTATCTACTATAAGAATAACATTTTTTTAACTGTAACAGTAGTAAATTCATTGCATTATATAAGGAAAATCATGTGCTGCCCATATCAGATTTTTTAACATGGCATCATAGGAAAAAATGTAACATAATCGTGCATAAAAGGGATTATTTATGACTGAATGATCACAAGGCTTATTAATTTAAATCGTTGTGAAAGATAGCTGCAATATAATTTATTACTTTCCTTATATACAATAATGTATAAGGAAAGTATTGTGACGGAGTCGAAAATTCGAATTCGAGTTTTCGACGGGAGAGCACGTTTCAAGCATCCCTGATCACGAATCGAACATTTTTCAGGTGATGTGTGTGTGTGTGTGTGTGTGTGTGTGTCTGCGTGTGTGTCAGGGAGTATGTGGAGACGATACCTGAGGAACGAATGGACCGATTCGAATGAAATTTGGTACAAGAATTACTATCCGTGAATACTGAAAGTCTATTGTGTCTCTACGCGATCGAATGTTCAGAACCCCCCGAACTTTTCGAGTGAAATTTTGAAAAAAATCATCAAAAAATCAAAACCTCTAATAAAGTTACATAAATAGACATTTGATGCAATGTTTATTAGAAAATGGTTGACATAAATATTAGAACGCTAACATGAATCGTTGTCGAGATATTGCAAATTAAAAAAAAAATAAAAAATTATATAAAATTAAAAAAAAAAATTCTATTGAGAAACATGTTCAACTTTCATATGTAATATCATGCGATAAATTAGGTGACATCATTCTCGTGGATTTAGTTCGTTCCATGCATGAAAAAAGATACTTTGAGTAATACTTTTGTATTTGAACGCCAATAATCATTTATCTGTTATAAGAATAAATTATGTCTCCGTCCATAACGCTTGGCGAGATTTTTGCGACTAATTTGGCGGAACGTGGTCAGCTAGGCGACTTTTTTAAATGTTACGAAATCAAAGAAAATCTCGCCAAATGGATAAAAATGACGCTAAATCAATTAAAATAACGACTATTTAACGAAAATTCAATATCTTGGAAAAATATTAGTTTCTACTATAAGAATAACCTATTTTGTTTTTACTGTAAAAATAGTAAATCCATTGCATTATATAAGGAAAGTCATGTGCTGCCCACATCAGATTTTTTTGTTTGTGACGGCTTTAGTCCTATCGCTTGAAAGTTAGCCAATGGGGGGCTACATTCTCATGTATGGTATTAATCGAAAGATTTTTTCAAGCCTTTTAAAGTGAAGGGTAACAGGCTGTGAGTGTAATCAGTTGGTTCCACTATACCAATTTTTCAAGATGTTTCTTTAAATTTAAAAAAAAAACCAACAAGCTATTAAAAATGGATTCTGCTATGTTATGAAGGCCGAACTACGCCACACCCTAGTTAATTTATTTACTGTGACCCAGGATAGTTTAAAATAAATTTACTAATTACAAACGTTAGACAAATTTGTTTACCAATTCAAATTTTGCTTGACGGCATTGGAATGTATTTAGGCATGTTGGCATCTGTTCTGATTCTATCGCCACTGAGGAAGAACATGAACGTGTTCGAAAGAGCTCTGGCGTAAAATTATTTGTTGTACGTCTGTAGGATGGTTTTTAATAAAGTGACATTTAAATCTGGTTTTTAAGATTTGTCATTTAATTGGTTGATTCTGTGTTTGTAAATCGTTTATTGTCTGTAAATTGAGATAGCCCTGTATCAAACCCCCCTGAAGTTAAATTTCATGTTAATTTTATGTTAATTTTATGTTAAATTTTATGCTAAATGTCATGTTAATTTTATGCTCACCAATCAAGAATTTCCGAAATATTCTAATATTTCACTCGTTTCTTCTGAATGTTTAATTTTTTTTTAATAATTCATTATTACTTTCCTTATAGTATACATAATGTATAAGGAAAGTATTGTGGCGGGGTCGACAATTCGAATTCGAGTTTTCGACGGGAGAGCACCTTTCAAACATCCTTGATCACGAATCAAATATTTTTGTGGTGATTTCTGTGTGTGTGTGTGTGTGTGCGTGCGTATGTGTGGAAGTATGCCTGTTTGTGTGTAGAAGACCCAGACCGTCCGACTCATCCAAAGGACTTGAGCAACTATTTGGACGACCGGGTGTGTTTGTGTGTGTGAAAGTATGTGTGTGTGTATGTGTGTGAAAGTATGTGTGTGTGTGTGTGTGTGTGTGTGTGTGTGTGTGTGTCAGTGAGACTGTGGAGACGATAACTGACGAACGAATAGACCGATTCGAACGGAGTTTGGTACAAACATCACAATCCCTAAACACTGGAAGTCTATTGTTTTTATACGCAATCGAATGCCCAGAATCCCCCTAAATTTTCGAGTGCAATTTTGAAAAAATCGTCAAAAAATTAAAACCGCTAATAAAGTTACGCAAATATGCATTTCTTATGTAATTTTTCATTAGAAATCTATTGACATAAATTTTAGAGCGCTAACATGAACCGTTCTCGAGATATTGCACATTTTAAAAAAAATTATCAAAAAGTTAAATATAATAAAAAAATATTTTCTATTGAGAAACGACGAACATGGCGACATGTCGCCAACTTGGCGATTTTTTTAAAAATGTTGCCAAATTAACGAACATCTCGTCAAATGGATAAATATGACGCTAAATCAATGAAAATGACGACTAATCATCGAAAATTCCACATCTTGGAAGGAATATAAGTATCTACTATAAGAAAAACCAATTTTTTACTGTAAAAGTAGTAAATTCATTACATTATATAAGGAAAGTCATGTGTTGCCCACATCAGATTTTTTATTATTTAATTCGAAAAAATATTAATAATCATTAGCAAACACATTTAATTTTATTGCGTTGCCGAGCAACATGATATAAGATAGAATCTTCCTCATAAAATGCGAAATTAAATAACCATTTTGATTTCATTATACTTTTCATCGTTGAGTAAAATCTTGTGAAAAATATAAGCCATGGAAGTAGATTTTTCCATTTAAATTCATATTTCAAACAATTCATGCTTTCAGATAGTGACTAATTAGCGCAAAAAATCTCCACCAAACTCAGAAATAAATTTTTATTTCTCTTTGACGTTTTAAACAAACGATTTTCATCCTTCCGGTTGGATAAACCACGGAGTTAGGTAGTGGAACTCCTAGGAAAAAGTTTATTTTTTTATTAATATCTCGACAACTCCCGGTCTTAGTAACCCGAAATTTAGACAAAATTTATGGGGGGCTATTTAAAGGCTACCCACAACATTTTATTACATTCGGTTCAGCCGTTTTCTCGTGATGATGGGACAAACGAAAGTTTCGTTTTTTACTAATATCTCAAGATCCACTGGCCGTAGAAATTCCAAACATAGACTAAATTTTAAGTAGGGCTTTTTCAGGTTACCCACAATATTTCATCTAATTCGGTTCAACCGTTCTCTCGTGATGATGGGACAAACAGACAGACAGATTTTCAATTTTATATATATATATATATATATAATAACTAAATTTGACCGGGCCTGGTGATATACTATATTTACGAAATAATTGAAATAGCTTTAAATCATCTATGCTTACCCAAATTCTTCCTAGGACATCTAATTATTGGCTTGGCCTGCTAGTGATACTAGATCGTTCAAATTCGTGTTGTATCAATACTAGTGCTTGCTCCAAGGAAGTGCACTTTCCATCTTTTCCACTCACTCATTGACTAGACTCCTAGTACTAACAACTTCCAATAAAACTCCCAATTGACTTCCAACAGAACTCCCAACTTACTTCTACTAGCCTTTCAACAGAACTCTACTCAGATTGAACTTCACCTAGACTATTTTGGATTTATGCAACAAAGGTCTCTGATCTTTACAGATTTTGACATTCTACCAACTTGAATAATTGCTGAAAATTTTTAGCTCGAGGTTTAAATTATAGCTGGCCCCTAGTTACGAAATCATGATGGGGCCATGGCATTGGACATACACTTTATTTACATGTTTTTTTCTCATTGAAATGTTTATGCTTTATTTAATACCCGAATGCTTGAAAATACACATATCAATCTTCCTCATCACACATTTAGACACAAAAAAGTGAAACTCACATAGTATAAAAAAGAAAGCGGAGTTTGTTCAATAATCGGGTGTAGCATAATTTATTATCTAAATTTTACTTCAAAACTTCGAGAAAATGAAGGAAAATATTCGCTCGTAAAGAAACCACACATACGATATGCATATTGAGAGTGACTTTGATTTTCCCCTTTTTTCTTGTTAAAAGGAAATTTATGAATTTTCATGAATAGCTTGCCGCTTCTCGTTTCGTGTCTAAAAAAGATCAATGAATTTTGAAAATGGGCAACTGCTGGCAAACGGGTACTTCTCTTTATTTATCGCAGTTTTTATAACATAGAAAAGAAAATATTAAGGTTTGCTTTCAATGTTCCTAAACTACGATAATCATAACCTTGACACATATTTTTATATAATGAAGACATGCTTTTTATTTTTTAAGAATTGATTTAGTGTATTTAAGTCTTAAGAAACTTTTGTAATTATTTTTACTATGCAAAAAATAAAGAGAGGCTTATTTAAATATACCCACAACTTATGACAGTTAAATCACTGATAATATTGTTGCAGTGTTTATACATTCTTGATTTTTATTCGTAAATTTTATCAACCTAATTTTATGAATTCGGGAAACTCCATAGATTTATCATCTATAATATTAAAAGGAAGAATATGTTTTTTTGTTTGTTTGCGATGCCTCACGATATCTACTGTACTTCAATGCATGAGGTTTTCGTACTCAGTAATATCTATACCTGAAAAACTGCTCCTCAAAAAGCTTTTTCAAAAAGAAATATACTTTTAATGGATAGTCTATAATTATATAATTTCCAGCTACCGATACGATCTATCAACTTCTGTCACTATCTGACAGCTACCCATACGATCTATTATCCTAACAGCATTTTTTTTCACAGTGACGTGAGATTTACATCTCACTGTGACTTTGGGACGTCACAGGACGTCGCAGTACTTCTCGGCAATGTCATATTGAGGTTACAGCGAAGTCAATTTGGTCATTTTCATGTTCGTTTGTGACGTCGCATATTAACTTGTTTGTGACGTTACATTACAATTGCCATCGCAATGTCGTCACATAGTTACGTGTTAATTAAATTGTGGAAACGTCACAGAATATAGTAACAATGAAGTTGCAAAATTACTAATACGTAACGTCGCATAGAAGTCACAAATATGATGTCACATTTTGTCCCAGGAGCCACGTGACTACAACGTCACTGTCACACATGTGACGATCTTTGCTGTGAGGATAGCTACTGTCGGGATCTACTACCACGTTTCTCTCGTGAAATTTTCCCATTTTCTTTTATTTTCACGTGTATTTTCTTTTCTGTTTTATTTCCTTTTGCTTTGAGAAGAGAATGTATGGAATTTTGGCGATAGTATAGAATTTGAAAAAAAATTGAGCACGAGCAGTGTTACTTGTAACTGCTGGGCCATTCCTTCTAGTAAATAATAATTAAATTAACAGCTAAGCGGTTAGAACCCTAAAGCAGAATGTTTTATGAAGGGTTGATAAAATAAAACTGGTCCGGAAAAGTCTTCTAATGACCTCCTTGCTGTTTAGATTACTTTTCACGAAATTCCGAAAAAACTTTTCCGGGCCAGTATTATTTTGGCACCCCTGTATATATAAATACATGGTATAAAATAAAACTATAGCCTGGAAAATATTTTTTGGAATTTCGTGTAAACGTAAACTAATCAACAAAGAGATCATTAGAAGACATTTCAGGACCAGTTTTATTTTATTAACTTTGTACAAGCATATTCAAATAGAACACGATCTATTTTGCGGACGTTTCCCCATGTTACAGAATATAGTATAGCATCATATCATATTATTATGCTGTGTATTATAGAATTGCAATACATTATGTAGTTGTACAGTATGTAGTAGCATTTGCCATGATTCCTGGTACTATGATTTACATAGACAGAATCTCAAGCAATACTTGTAAAGAGAAAATCATGGCACAAACAACGTATGATTGTCATGGTCCCTATTTGAGAAGGGAGTACCTAATATTTCACTACAAAAGTATGTTAAAAGTAGGGAAATTGAGCAACACGTGTGAACACGCAGTATTTGGTGTTTCAGGTGCATCATTGACGTGTCATAGGTGTATAAAATAATTTTAATTGAATTAAAAATGAATGTGATATCAATAAATGTATTTATTTATTTGTACTTTTGGATTACATAAATATACATTTTTGAGATATAAAATGAAGTGTTTTGAGTTTGCACAAATTTCTTAGGTGTTACATATTAGGTAAGATTTTTTTTTCTTATTGACAATTTTGTCTATTTGACTTTTTAACACTTTACAACAAAGTTGAAAGTGTATATGACTTTATTCATTCTGTCTGTCTGTCTGTCTGTCCGTTAGCCCGATAACTGCCGTAAAAATGGCTTTATCAAAATGAAATTTTAGCATGTTTTTCAGACGGTCTGTGGGACCTATGGGAATATAAATGAATAATATCACCCAATTAGTTTTTATTGAACCCGGATTGAAAAAATGAAATACATTGAATCCTATGGGACCTAATGATTCAAACATTTTTTAAGCGAATTTAAAATTCACAAATTGCTTCAAAAATTTTAGGAAATATTTAAATTATCCCATAAAATATATAAAAAAAATTATGTTAGGTAGTAAAATATGTTAGGTAGTTTTTAAATAAAAATTATTTAATATAGGGAGAAAAACAAATTCAATTAAATTCTGACACTCGTTATATCCTCCAGAAAGAAAACAAGAAAGATGAATCATGCTTAAAGCATTGATTATGAAACACTTTCCAACTTCAATGCAATTTTATTTAAACATGTCTAAAATGCAATACATTCCTCGGTAATATTTTAAAACTTATCACAATACTACATTGATTTATTATATTTGAAAACTTAAACCTTCATCGAAAAAAATTAACTTCATTCAAATGACGGCATTGAAATATAAATTGCCTGGTTTAAACATCTCTAAAATGTGATATATTACTCGGTAATAATTTTAGAATTATCATAATACCACGATAATTTATTATATTTAAAAACTTCATCGAAAACAACTGAAATTCATTCAATTGACGTCATAGAAAAAATAACACGCCTGGCTCTCTCTAAAACAGCAGCATTTCTTTCATAAATAATTTCCCATTCATGTCATTCATCACAAAACTATAATAATTTATTTTATTTAAAAATTAAGACCATGGAGCTTCAAGTAATTTAACTCAAGGCTTAAAACTTCATTGCAAAAAATCGTCTTTCTCTCGGTAAAGTCAATGAATATTTCTATCATATCAGCTATGCAGATTCCATGAGCTAAATTCTTTTGCGTTAAAAAAATTCAGCAATTCCTATACAACTCATCCTACATATTTTGCGTTTTACATTTTACATAAGTGAAAAATAGGCTTCGTTGTAGAAATAATCAAATTTGGATGAGTATTTAAACTCATATATATTGTAATTGCGTTGTTTTAGTATGTAGATGCACAGAATTTAAACCAAAATAAAGTCGCTTTAGGACGGATACAACACTCAATATGAAATAAAAAGAACTTTAAAAATCACGATTTTAGGACAAGATGGATGCCATATATCATTTTGAAATATATCACGTGATACTTTCATATCATGGTCACGTGATCGTTTCATTTAGGAGGTGTTATTAATATTTTAATTTCTATTTAAAAAAGTACTGAACATATTTCGCTGAATTTTTTTATATATATTTTATGGAAGAATTTGAATATTATCTAAAAATTTCGAAGCAATTTGTGAATTTTAAATCCGCTTAAAAAATGTTTGAAAAATTAGGTCCCATAGGGCTCAGTGTATTTCATTTTTCCAACCCGGGTTCAATGCAAAACTAATTGGGTGATAATATTCATTTATATTCCCATAGGTGCTACAGACCGTCTGAACAACATACTAAAATTTTCATTTTGATTTAGTCATAATGTCTAATTTAATCATACGACAAAGTCATAAACACTTTTCAACTTTGTTGTAAAGTGTTAAAAAAAGATATATTATCTAACACATATTTTTCCAAGAGTTTAATTATTTTATATACGAGAAAGGTTTCACATTTTAAAATATATATGGTAGATAACAATTTTTCAAATTTTTAAATAAAATAAATTATTATAGTATTGTGATGAATTAAACGATTGGAAAAATGATTATGAATGAAATGTTGCTTTTATATAGAGGCGATTTATGTTTCAATGACGTCATTTGAATAAAGTTCATTTGTTTTCGATGAAGTTTTCAAATATAATAAATTATTGTGGTGTTATGATAATTTTAAAAATATTACCGAAGAATGTATCGCATTTTAGAGATGTTTAAACCAGGGAATTTATATTTCAATGCCGCCATTTGAATGACGTTCATTTTTCGATGAAATTTTCAAATATGATTAATTAATATAGTATTGTGATAATTTTAAAAATATTGCCGAGGAATGTATCGCATTTGGGAGATGTTTATATAAAATTGCATTGAAGTTGAAAAGTGTTTCATAATCAATTTTTTATGAATGATTGATCTTTTTTGTTTAATATAACTTACGTTTTTAAAGTTTGATACATTATCTACACACATGTGTGCGTAGATAATATATCAAACATTAATAAACTTTAATAATCTAACGTTAATAATCATTTTGATTATGTATCAAACTTTAAACACTTAATGTTAATTAATTGTGTTGTTATTTGATATTTATTGTATTAAAAAAATTCATTCCTCCACTTTTTGCAGTCTTTTTAAAATCAGGTGTCCCATTTAATGTGCCTTTATGTTACATCAATCGTATAAATACGAGTAAATATCAAATTTTTAAAAATTTATTTCAATGAGTTTATAGTAGAAATACATTTTTAATTTAACTTTCACTTTGAAGAATTAAACACGAGTCTCTGATAAAACGCGTGGAAATTTCTAAATAATAAATAAAAAGACAAACCAGAAATATTATATTCTTCATTTATTTAAATATATTTTTTCCCCTAACATCCTAAAAGTAATGAAGGAATTTTCTGAAAGATATATTTTCTTCCGAAACTGTTCAAATTTTAATTTCCGGCGTTTCAAAAACATCGTTAGTACTGAAACCGTTTAACTGTGTTACTCATGTTCTAATCCATTACGTTTAAATGGGTTACGGTTAATCATCGGAAACGTTTAGAAAAGTATTAAGGATATTACAAAAGTCATTAGATCGAAAAGTAAAAAAGTATTTGGTCCAAAATGTATGATAACAACGAAAATTTTTTTGAAAGAACAAATGTGCTGCAAAGTGAGTCAAACAACTCGAATTGTCATACATTGATATGCTATTTCTTTACGTCCATTTGTTCTACAATAGAAATCAAAATGGCTGCTTTCTCATGGTAGTTGTTCTTTTACATTTTTAACAATATTTTAAGTGAATAATTTATCAATCGGGATTGTGCTCCCGGACGTTTTTTTGCAGTCCCAGGATCACTCAGGATCGACAATTTTATTTTATATCAAATAAAGGAGGTCGTATTTTATACCCTTCTGTTTGGATTTACTTATCTATAATTATTACATATAAATTTCATATAAAATATTTAAACAAAAACATTATAAGTTTTTAAATGCATTTCGAATATTGCCAGTTTCTTTTTTTATTTTTGTAAATCAAGTGTGTGAAAAAATTATAATTTTAAATTCACCGCTTCCCTAGTAGGAATCCATTCTTGGTTCAATATTGTCCTTTCATTGGACGAATATGAAAAAGTGGACTTTTGGACCCCAATGTTTTCCAAATATTGGAATTACATTTGAAATATTTCCAGTATAATGCCAAGATATATAATATTGGTTCAATATTGAAACAATATTATACGCTACGAGGGTTGCACATGTCACATTCATATTACATTAAGTTTTCCAGTATTTATATAGCTCATATCAAATTATTTTATTATGTTTAAATCGGCAAGAAATGTAAAAAGAAAGAAACATTAGAAGTCAAAAATCGCCATCAAGCGAGGCAAATATTGATATCTTCGAAAAAAATAATAATAATAAACTTCATAGTTGTATTGCATAGTGCATAATTAATCTTGAAAGTAATAAACCCTTCCAGAATACTTTGATAAAAAATCTGATGTGGGCAACACATGACTTTCCTTATATAATGTAATGAATATACTAAATTGACAGTAAAATAAATAGGTTTTTCTTATAGTAGATACTAATATTCTTCCCTAGATACTGAATTTTCTTCAATTAGAAGTCATTTTCATTGATTTAGAGTCATTTTTATCCATTTGGCGAGATTTTCGCTAATTTGGCAACATTTCAAAAAGTCGCCATGTTGGCGACATTCCCTCCAAAATCGTCGCTAAAATCTCGCCAAGCGTTATGAACGAAGAAATAAATTATTCTTACAGCAAATAAATGACTATTGGCGTTTAAATACAAAAGTATTACTCAAAGTATCTTTTTTCATGAATGGAACGAGCTAGATCCACGAGAATGATGTCACCTAATTTATCGCATGGTATTATATATGAAAAGTGAAAATGTTCCTCAAGAAGAAATATTTTATTTTTATTTTACATGACTTTTTGATAATTTTTTTGAAAAATGTGTAATATCTCGAGAACGGTTCGTGTAAGCGTTCTAAAATTTATGTCAATCGTTTTCTAATGAAAAATTGCATAAGAAATGTCTGTTTGCGTAACTTTATTAGTGGTTTTGATTTTTTGACGATTTTTTCAAAATTTTATTCGAAAATTTAGGGTGGTTCTGAACATTCGATTGCTTATAAAAACAGTAGGCTTCCAGTGTTTACGGGTTGTGATTTTTGTACCAAATTTCGTTTGAATCGGTCCATTCGTTCGTCAGTTATCGTCTCCACAGACTAACTGACACACACACGCACACACACACACACACAGACATCACTTCAAAAATGTTTGATTCGTGATCAGGGATGCTTGAAACGTGTTCTCCCGTCGAAAACTCGAATTCGAATTTTCGACCCCGTCACAATACTTTCCTTATACATTATGTATATAAGGAAAGTAACAATACGTACTTAAGCAAACAAACTGTCAAAATTTTCTTGTTAAAAAATACTAAGTAATTCGTTGTGTTTTATTTGCATGTTCTTGGAAAGCAATGTCCTGCCAAAATTGGTATGTTCTTGTACCACACGGATTCGACAAGGGATTTTTTCTGCTTAATAAAGCCATCTTTTCCCGTAATCAGTTCCCCCTTTTATCTTACCTATTTTTCACGTCTTCCACAAATATCTTACTCGTTTTCACGTACTATTTTACATATTCTTCCCGTACTTCTGCCATTTGCCAAGGGAGCGTACAGCCAAGGCCACCTGGAATAAGATAGCCTAGAATAAGATAGATGTTTTAGATAGCCTTGGTACAGCACAGTCCTGGTCTGGGTCGAGGTATCCTTGGGTTACCGGCTTTGCGAGTCGGTTTTAGGTCGGATTTCTTTTATTTTTCGAGTTGCGGGTAGAATTCCCTTTAGTTTGCAAGATGTAGGTCGGGTTGCAAGTCGTCTAGCAGCAAAAATTATTAAGAGCTACACTTTGTCAGAATTTTTATGAGAGAAACTGAATAAGCGTTCTAATAGAGGTTATACATTGTAGACTACAGGAAATTATGCATATGCGTTAGGTATTTTAAAACTTCTTCTTCTTCAGTGGCCTGACAGCCCAGGATGGGCCCTTGCCTTCCGCAGTATAGAACTCCAGGCTCCCCTATTCCTGGCCAAAGACCTCCAGTTCAAAACTTTTAAAAATTTAAAGTTCTTTTCCACACAGTCAAGCCATCTGAGTTTAGGTCTTCCTCTTTTACGGATGCCGAATGGTCTGGCCGAAAATACATTTTTTGTTGTACGGCTTTCGGCCATCCTGCACAGATGACCCACCCATTTAATTCTCTGAATTGTGATGTAATTGACTATATCTGGTTCATTAAAAGACTTATAAAGTTCAGAGTTAGTTCTTCTTCTCCAGATGTTGTTACAATTTAAGCCACCAAAAATACCTCTCAAGATGTTTTTCTCAAAAACAGAAATGATATCTTTAACTTTTTCTGTCTGTGAGGCCAGAATATGTCCTCACATGAGGCATTTTTATTGCAGTATTTATGGTTCATAGAACGCCTAACAAAGATCGAGTCTGGCTGGCGCCGGTGTTTACAACAACTTGAACTTTTAGGTCAAATACAATAAATTTGAGTGTCCCAGGCCAAAGGGGGCTGAAAGGGGGCTTGATAAATGTCAAGTGCTGCCATTGGGTTCAGAAGAACCAATGAGCAGCAAGGAGAAGAAGGGTGGAGCTACCCCCCCCCCCCACCGAAGGAACCAAGAACTTCGATACAAAATGAAAAAGAAAGAACTTGGATACGAGATGTTGCAGAAGGAAGTCTGACAAGAAATGTGTTGTTGAAAGAAGTTTCATTCGAGGTGTTGTTGCAGCAGGTTTTGGCAGTTGACTATAAGTACGAGATGCAAGCCACACACGAAAGAGTTGTGGTCGTACAGTCAGCGATAAGACGGATGCAAGCCTCAGCGTGATGAGCCAAAGATTAAACTGTAAGGTATGTGCTCATTTCCCCGGTCCTAGACACTTTAGAAATCTAACTAACTGGTCACATATCCCCCATAACTAGAGTAATTAAATGATAGTTGATAATTATGATAAATTGTTGTTAGTGATAAATTGATGTTGTTAATAAAATGATATTGTTTAAGTTTTAAATAGTCTAATCTTTTTAATATTAATTAATAGTTCTTTTCAGGACTTACACCAAAGGTAAAAATAATTGGAGGGTTATTGCGGCACAACAACGAGCGATGTACGTTTAAATGTTAATTCCACGTTATGAGTTCAACGGCCATGTTTATAATGATTAATAACAATTAATGTTGACTAAAAGTTCCCATATAATTTTCCACGTCCCACACTGGCATTGCCCAAGTCTCAGCAGAGTAGGTAAGAAGGGGTCTGATTAAACTTTTGTAGATCATAATCTTCGTTTTTCTGCTAATGAAGCTGATTTTAAAACTATTGAATAAAAATTTGAAATAGAATTATATTGCCGGTTACGGGTTGGGCATTCGTATCACGCATTGCGGGTATGGGTTGTTTTGCGACTCAACAATTTTCTTTGTTGTGCGTTCGGATTCGGTTGAGTGCGACGATTTTCTTTCTTTTGGGTGCGGGGGCCCGACAAGCGCAAGATTCTAGAGTACATATATCTTTGAGATTATCACTTATAGTCATTTTCTATGACTGCTAACTGTAGTTCTGATCTACAAGTTTTTGTTTTGAAATCAAACCCTAGATCTGCCAAATTGTCGATTTTGCATTCATGTTATAAACGTATGTTGACTGAACTATCATCTTATATGATTCAGAATTTTAAATAGGAAGTATATTAAACTTTGAAAATTAAATAGTTCGACTAAGTATTTTTTCATATCTTATTTTTCATGAATCTATATCGTATGTTGTGGATACACAAACCCCTTACTATTTATTGTCTTTACAGTTAGAAGCGATATTTTATTTTTGCTTCAAGAAAGCCAAGTGCCAATTTAAACTACTTCTGAAAATCTCATTAGCAGAACGACTTATCGGCGTCCTACGTGTCTTACATAAGCGTAAATAATATGGATAATACCCCATCTAACTTCAGAAACACCTTGTGGGAACCAAAAAAGAAGAAACTTAATGTTGAACTTTTTAAACTTAAATTCTTTAAAGATAATTATTATTTTAATATTAAATTCATCAATTTGCCATGGCCGTTATTTTCCATATAGTGGAATTATATTTTATGTACATTGCTTTGTTATGCCGCTATTAACCCTCCAATTATTTTACTTTTCGTGTGAGTCCTGAAAAGAAATATTATTTTAATAAAAAGATTAGACCAATTTAAACTTAACAATAACATTTATTAAAGATACAAAATGCCCATTCAATTCCAATACATTAACTACTCTTCCTATTAATTATTTATTAAGTTAGAATGTGAGAGGAGAGCATGTGAGACCCTGAGCTATATACCTAACGTATTTATTAACTTGTGGATGATTGATGAACACATACCTTCAATCTGGGCCATGTTAGCAGCACTTGGTCAATCTCGTCTGTAGTTACACGCATCAACTCGAAGTGTAATGTCCCCTCGTAACTTCATTGAATAATGCTAACTCAAACACTCCACTTATTTCATGCTATTAGGCGGTTCTATCCACAAGTCATCATAACATATCTGCACCAGTCAACTCTGAACAACTGTTCACCAGTATCTTTCTTAAGTCATTTTAGTATATCTCATTTAAGTCAAAAATCATGTTTGTCTTATTTCTGGTTTGCTCTTGTCTCCTAAGTCAAAATCCAACTGTCTTCTCCCATGTCTGATCTCGTTCTCTTTTCGTCAATATTTGATCTCGTTCTGAGGTCACAGGCTGTGTTTCCCTCTGTGGTCTCTCTGGTATGGCACCCTTAAATTTATAGTCTTCTGACCTTCAGGTTGAAGTCCTAATAAACCTTGGTGACAGCCAGACTACACGCTTTGTTCGCCGTTTTGGCCAAAATAAATACTCCACATAAACGTGTCTCATCACATGTGAGAACAATTTCTGATCTCACACACCTGTTATGCAAAAAACATTTTATCTCACTGCGCTTTCCTTCCAATTATTCATTGCTCTTTAACAACGACTATACATACACGTCACTGCTCTCCATAGCATGGGATGACACTCCAGTTGTAATAGGATGGAGAAACTATTTCCCGCTAGAGTTAGAATTTAAAATCATCGAATTTACTTGAATCAGTCGAATTTAAAGTAACTTTTATGTACCCACTAAAAAATCGATAGACATTTTAGAAATATAGTTATTAAAATATGTTAGAATAGGAAGATATCCCTACATATTTCCATCAATCGTGGGAATCTTCAATTCGCCGATACATGAGAGTAAATATGTAGTGTCCTTAAATATGCGTATTTTAATATATTTTCTGACGAATTTTTAATACGAAAGAATTTTTCTAACGATCCGGGTCAAAATTCGTTGGAAAGAACACTTTTCTGTTTTTACTGTATGGGGATGAGGCACTAATTCTATGAGGTTTTAGATCGCAAAGTTAGATTGATTGAAATTTTCTCTAAATTTCGATTCATTTTAAAATAACAAATGAACTAATTCGAACTTGACAATATTGCTTCGAGGCATCTCAATACCTGACCTAAAATATCACTGTACCGAATTTCTTGACTGTTTGGAGCTTAAATTCTTTATTGCCTCCAAAAATCAAATTAACAAAAGGCCATATTCTTTTGTTATTATAGATGTATGTATAACTAACATACATTGGGTTAACAAAGAATATACATAAATAATAATAATAATAATAATAATAATAATAATAAATAATAACATAAATGATAGTATAAATAATGTACATAAATATTAATATAAATAATAATATAAATAACTAGCCGAATACCAGTTAAAAATCAACGCTCTCCCAATATGCAACCTCTGATCAATGTGAATTTTTGAATAATTAGCGTGTCACATTTATTCGGCAAATCAAACATTTTAGTGTGCAGAACCCCCTAAAGAAAGAAATATTGGAAAACTTAAATAGCACTATTTCTTCCTTTCAAACTATCTTCCCGTACACCATATTTGAAGTCTCTATACTATGGAGAAGCATGAGTTTTCTATACATTCACCTTTCGAACTTTTTTCTGTGCAGTGTTTTTTTTATCAAATGATGAGTCCATATACAAAATTTCGAATATTTTGGTGTGCAGAACTTCCTAAAGAAGGAAATATTGGAAAACTTAAATGGCACCCTTTCTTTCTTTTATACTATCTTCCCGCACACCAAATGTAAAGTCTCTATTCTATCGAGGAGCATGATTTTTCTGTACCTTCACCTTTCGAACGTTTTTCTGTGTAGCAGCTCCTTAAATGAACATTTTTGAAAAACCATATTCATCTTCGATTTTTTTTATCAAATGGTGAGTCCATATACAAAATTTCAAGCCTGTACCACATTATAAAGGAGGCGATTTTCATTTGTTCGGCAAATTGAATATTTTAGTGAGTGGCATCCCCTACAACAGTAAATGTTGGAAAACTGAAATTGTACACTTTATTACTTTCCAACTATTTACTCGTACACCAAATTTGAAGTCCAAATTTGAAGGATAATAGCATTATATCTCATCGCAAAGAATGCTATTTCTATCATTTCACCTTTTGAATGATTTTGTGTGGAGTACCCACCCCCCTTATATATACATTTTTGAAAAAACTCCATCCTTTTTAGGTTTTCTATTAGATGTTTCGCCGATTCACTAACTATCAAGTCTCTGTCATGTTTGAAAAAGGGCCTTTCTCCTTTATTCCGAAAATGGAACATTTTCGTGTGCGGCAACCCCCTAAAGTAGAAAATATTGGAAAACTGAAATTGTACACTTTCTTTCTTCCAAATTATCTACTCGTACACCGAATTTGAAATGTCGATCTCATACCGACGCATGTGTTTTATCAATTCACTTTTCGAACGCTTTTCTCTGGAGCGCCCCCTTAACGAACAGTTTTGAAAAACTATATTAGTATTGGGTGTTTTCATCAAATGATTAGCCCATATACCAAATTTCAAGTCCCTCTAAAATTTTAAAGGATCCGTTTCTCATTTATTCGGCAAATCGAACATTTAGGTGCTCGGCACCCCCTTTAGTAGAAAATATTGAAAATCTGAAATTGCACACTTTCTTCCTTTCGAGCGGTTTACCCATACACTAAATTTGAAGTCTCTATCTTTTCGTAAAGCATGATTTTCTATCATTTCACTTTTCGCACGTCTGGGTGTGGAGCACCCTTTCATCAGAACATTTTCGGAAGATACGAATTTCCCAGGGGTTTTTATCGAACGATCGATCCATGTACCAAATTGCAAGTTTGTATCTGTTCGGCCTATCGTTTAGTGCCTAAATCTTTTGTATCTTTTAGTGCCTAAAAAACGTGACAGACGGACAGACGGACACTTGGCAATTAGTATATATAGATAATATAAATAATATATATAAATAGTAAAATAAATAATCGTATAAATAATATACATAAATGATATACATTTTAATTCCAAATATAAAACCATTTCATTTCTGCATTTAAGCATTAAACAGTAAAAAATAATATTCAACATTATTGATATTTCCAGTTGTCATTTATAAGAACACAATAGAATACTTTGTTTAAATTGTTCATCTTGGAAATGTTTCCATTATGCTACAAATTGAAATAGCAAAAATGGTTGTGGGGCAATTTTTCAAGAACCACATAAATGTAAAAAGTCACAATTTTTCTTAAGTTAGAATATTTCTTTTTTAAAAAAAGTTACAGCGAGATGAAAAACAAATGTAAAAATTACTTTTCGCGTTTAGATAGAATATGTTTTGCATCTCTAAATATTTTTTCGCTCTTATTCCACACAAAAAAATTGCCCGAAATTGTTTTTAAGACTATAAGCTGCATTTTCATGTTTTGGTAAATAAAGGAATGCAGTAAAAAAGTTTACTTTAAGGATGAGGGGAAAAAAGAAAAAAAAAACCATAATGTAAGAAAAGACTGTTGAAATCATAAAATTGCATATTTTTATCAAAAAAACGAAACCTCTTCTAAAAGCGCTTTCGAAACAAATGTAAACAACATATAAAAGACGGAAATGTGTAGTGAATTTCCTTAATCTAAATGCAAAACATATTTTCAAATATTTCTTACAAAACTGTATTTTGTGTATTCAAAAAGCATGAATCAGCATTAAGATCAATGTTTTTAATTTATGTTTCTTTTAAAATTATAAAGTTTAAAGCTTAAATTGTATTTTTTATCGATGCGTATTACTAATTGCATCTTTTATAATCACATTCTAGTGTTTATCACTCTGTTTCAGATATTTGAGGCTATAACTTATCAGGTTTCGTTAATGACACTAACATGACATTTCGTATGTCGTTGGTTGGTTTTGTTGTTGTTGTTGTTGAGACCCAGACCGTCCGACCTACCAGAAACGTGTAAGGTAACTGTATGGACGGCCGGGAAGTGCCCCCAATTTAGACCGGAACCCAGTGGGGGAGGCATCCACAGGGACCGTACCCTCCTTCCCCTACCACCAACCTCTCGGAAGGACTTACGGACCCACATGTTTAACGTGATCGTACTCCGCATGAACACGACGGCATTTGTGGCAGCGTGCAAATCTAGCGCGCAAACCACGGGGATACCGCACCCGAGATGGCCAACAGCACGCGGCGTTCCGAGGTGGTCACCCACCAAGTACTAACCGCGCCCGATGCTGCTTCACTTCGGTGATCTAACGAGAACCGGTGTTTTCAGCACGGTACGGCCGTTGGCCCGTTGGTTGGTTTTGTAGACATTTTAATTATTTTGAATTTAAAACTTATTGGTTAAGCCCGTCCTGGATCCGTCAAAGGAATGAACACATTTTGGGAGAACTACTCGAAAACCTAACAGCTAGAAACTCAAAAATTAGTATGTCAATGGTATATCTTATATGGTATATCAGTGGTATATCTTAATTCTTTGGATTTTGAAGGTCATCAAGTTAGGCGATGTGTTTATACATAAGGCGGCTAATTTCACTTGGAGCTACAGTTTGGAGAGTACACTTCGGCGATAAGAGCTTGCAGTTTTGTCCCAGTAGCTGAACGGTAGAGCATAGGCTGTCCAGTTTGGAGATCCAGGGTTCGATTTACGGTTCGGGCAGCAAGGTTCTTTACAATGGCGCCCGCACGAAATCAACCCTGTAGGTTAGTGCGATGATGTCGGAGGTCTGAAAGTGACTCTGGTACAATTAGTACGGATTCAGTGAACTCTTTAAGGTTGTGAGCCGATATCAAATTGATAGGATAATGACAACGCAGAATACGAACCTTGGTAAAAGTAGTAGTATCAGGAGGTTAACTTAAGGTAAAAATAGCAGGAGGTAATCAGTCAAATTGTCAGTTGTCCGCCTATCTGACATTAGATGGTGGAGAATACAAAGTCCACTCCGACGCTAACAGCTTGCAATTTCGCCCCAGTAGCTCAACGGTAGAGCGTCGGCTGGCCAGTTCGAAGATCCAAGGTCCGATTCCCAGTTGGGGCAACAAGGTTCTTTACAAGTTAAAGGTATATAGGTCATCTACTGGTACATGTAACTGCTTTAAACTTATCTCTTATAGATTTGAAGGTCACAAGTGAACCTTGTCACTCTTTGAATAATTGAATAGGAGAATTGTCTGTGTTTGTGATTCTTAAAAAGAAAAAATCATCTTAAGAAGTTTTTTTTTTATTTAGAAATCTTCTTAAAAGTAAACAACTGCAATTTCATATGAAGTAAATTAAAGTAAGATTTTACAATGTGTATTATATAGCTTTCATTAAGGTTAGATAGAATCATTAGTTTAAAAAATAAATTCTGCTAAACGAATTTTTGAAACGAAAGTGGAGCAAATATGTTACATTTACTTGAATTTCGAAATATTTCAACATTATTTATTACACAAATGTTAGTTTATTAAAAATTTGGAAGTATAATGACTAAATGCCAAGAAAGTTTGCTAATATTTATAATCCTTCATTTAACACCTCCAACTGTTTAAAAGCACATTAAAGAATTTTATTTCTCATGAAAAAGTAGCATTTAAAGTTAACGTTCAGATGCTATTAAGGACACATTTTTTTCTTAATGTGTTTATTCAGAAACTTTGATGTGTTTTTGAGTATCATATCCTCAGAAATGGTTTTAAATAAATTAACGCTATACATTTTGCAACGAGAATTACCTATATTTTGACAATACTTACTTCCTTAGTTTGAAGTGCTCTGGACCAATTTTAAAGCAAAAGAAAATGCAGATAGTGAGAAAAATAAACATAGTATTTGTGTGTGTTACGAGATAAGTTTTAATTGAAATTGCTAATTACATTTTTAGTGCTATACTCAAGATTTCTAGTTATTATTTTAAGTGTGTATCTGCTGAACCAAAGCAATGAAATAATATTCTTATAGATTTACAGTAGAAAACCCAGACCACACGACCAACATGATAGATTTACAGTGTAAGAACAAAGAAACTGTGAGACCAGAAATTGTTCTCACATGTAATGAGACACTTTTATGTGAGTATTTAAGGTGGCCATAACGGCAAACAAAGCGTGTAGTCTGTCTGGCACCAAGGTTTATTACGACTTCAACCTAAAGGTCAGAAGACTATAAATTTAGGGTGCCATACCAGAGGGGCTGAGCTGGGCCGTACTAAATGCGCAATGCTGCCATTGGGCAAGGAGTAACCAGTAAGCGCCAAAAAGAAGTAAAGGCGGAGTTTCTCCCCCCCCCCCCCCCCCACCGAGGGAAACACAGTCTGTGACACGAGAATGAGATGAGACATTGACGAAAAAAGAACGAGATCAGACATGGGAGAAGACAGTTTGATGTTGACTTAGGAGACAAGAGCAGACCAGAAATAAGACAATCATGACTTTGTGACTTAAAAATGCGATATACTAAAATGACTTAAGAAAGATGCTGGTGAACAGTTGTTCAGAGTTGACTGGTGCAGATTTGTTATATGACTTGTGGATAGAACCGCCTAATAGCATAAAATAAGTGGAGTGTTTGAGTTAACAATATTTAATGAAGTTACGAGTGGGCATTACACTTCGAGTTGATGCTTGTAACTACAGACGAGATTGACCACGTGCTGCTAACAAGACCCAGATTGAAGGTATGTGTTCATCAATCATCCATAGGTTAATAAATACATTAGGTATATGGTTCAGGGTCTCACATTCTATCTTAATAAATAAATAATAGGAAGAGTAGTTAATGTATTGGAATTGATTAGGTATTTTGTATCTTTAATAAATGTTATTGTTAAATTTAAATTGTTCTAATCTTTTAATAATTAATAAATATTCTTTTCATGACTCACACAAAAGGTAAAAATAATTGGAGGGTTATAGCGGCACAGCATAGCAATGTACATTAAATATAATTCCACTAAATATGAATTTACGGCAATGTGAATATAATAATAATACATTAATGGTAATATTTAAAAAGTGTCACTTTAAGTTTCTAATTTCTTTTCGGTTGCCACAGAAACATATTTTTTTTCATTTCTTCTATATTTTTTCAGTATTTTCACAAAACATATTTCCTCAAAGTGGAAAGTTGTTGCTCCGATGAAAGACCGCTTATCGTGACGTAAAGGAAACTTATTCCTATCGCTTCTGACATTTAGAATTTTCATCTAAGCTATGACTATTTTAAAAGACAATTTGAAATATATTTCATTTGGATTTTTACTGTGTTTAATAAATAGAAAAAACATATTTTTAGAGGTTTGGCTTGAAGATTTTTAATGCACAACAAGTTTTAAAATATTTAATGTAGACTGTTTAGCCCTAATACGAATTTTTTGACATCCCCTTATTTTCATCTTTATACATTTGAATGTGAAAGAGGCTATACGTTTGAAGGCTTTAAGATTAGTTATGTAATCTTGCAGAGTCAACTTTAACAATAAGAGCTTATAATCTCGTCCCCTGTAGCTCAACCAACTGGCCAGTACGAAGATTCAGAGTTCTATTCCAGGTTGAGGCAGCAAAGAACTCTACAATGGCGCCTGAAAGAAATCAACCCCGTATGTTAGCGCAAAGATGATGGAGGTCTGAAGACCGCAGACCGTGCAACTCACACAGTGGGCTTAGAGTAGCTAGCTGCACGGCCGAGAAAGAATATTTCCTGCACTCAGGAGGCACCCAAGTTCTATCATCCCGCCAAACGAACATTTATGTAGGTCTAAAAAGATAACAATTGATGGAAAATGGTGTGGTTAAACAGACAGTTTTACATTATATCTGAACTTGACAAGTACGTCCATTTTTAAAAAATGGGAAAAGGGTTATTGCGAATATAGACAAGAAAGATCAATCATGCATAAGCATTGATTATGAAACACTTTCCAACTGAAATGTAATTTCATTTAAAAATTTCTAAAATGTGATTCATTCAGTGGTAATATCTTTTACATTATCACAGTACTACAGTAATTTATTATACTTAAATATTTAAAACTGTATCGAAATATAAATCATCTGATTCTTTATGCAAAATCAATGAATATTTCATTCATATAACTTGTATTCCAGACTCCAGAGCTAAATAATTTTGTGTGAAAAAAATTCAGCAATTCTTATGTAATTCATCTTACAATCGCTTGAGATATTTGCATTCTGCATATGTTAAAATTAGGCTTCCTTGAAGAAATAATAAAAGTTTAGGGATCATTTAAAATCACAACTATTGTAATTGCATAGGCACGGAATTTAGATACACAGATAATACACAGATAATATATATGTGTATGTGTATGTACTCAAAGTATTGGAATCGTGCCGAAGTTCGGAACTCGAATTTTCAAAGGATCTACACGTTTTGGGACTTCTAGAACACGAAAAAACTACTTTTAGGAAGACGTCTGTGTGTGTAAGGGTGTATCTGTGTATGTTTCTGTGTGTCTGTGTGGATATTACATCCACTCTAATTGAAAAACTAATGGACCGAATTTCATACAATTTGGTAGGTATGTTTTTTGTGGGAAATCCTGATGTTCATTAGATTATAGTACGATTCGTAATAAAAGAATCTGCCTTCTTTGCGAAATGGCCGCAGAAATTGCCTTTATCCACTCTAGCTAAAAACTAATGAACCAAATTTAACAAAATTTGGTGTATAATATTTCAATAACCGACAAGTGATTTATATACCAAATTTAACAAAATTTTGTATATAAGTCATTTGTAGGTTATTCTAGTACGATTCGGGAAAAAGGAATGGGCTATTTTTGCGAAATGGCCAGCAAAAATCGTTATATATAAAAATAAAAGACTACGTGTGCTCAATTATATCAATTAAATTCCTATTTTATATGTGATTTTTGACAACAAAAAGAATAAGACTAACCCCATTACTCTAGGACTAGCCGTTCTTGAGATATTCTAGTTTTTTCGCGTTTTCGCTACGCCACCTTTGACAATAAGTCCAGCTATCAAATGAGAACCAAATTTAAGTTTAACGTGTAAATTCAATGTCATTTAAAATACTTATGTTGTGCAGATAAACTCAAATTATCATTGAATAAATAAAGAGAACGAATATGAGTCTGCAGAGAAAGACATGTGCTGTCCACATCAGAATTTTTAACAATATTACAACAATGATTTATAGAAGTGAACGGGGATTATTTTCAGGCCATTTCGAAAAAAATGTATGATCTATATTTAAAGATCCATCAAATTTTTGTCGAATAAAATGTTCAACAAATTTAAGCTGTGTACCAAATTTTAACTCTCTAGGACGGAGGGAAGTGCATTTAAAATGCCATCAAATAAATTTATCATGAAGAGTTATATAAAATTTAAAAAAAAAAGAAAAATTGTTACCTACCAAATTTACTTTAAAATATGAAGCCACTCCCATATGCAAAACGTTTAAACAAATTTAGAGATATTTATTATATAATATCTCTTTCTTTTCTTTCTGGAAGATATCCCAAAGTCAGAATTTAATTGAATTTTTTTTTTCCCTATATTAAATATTTTTTTTAATTAAAAAACTACTTAACATATTTTACTGAATTTTTTTTATATATTCTATGGGATAATGTGAATATTTCCTAAAAATTTCGAAGCAATTCGTGAATTTTAAATTTATTTAAAAAATGTTTGAAAAATTAGGTCCCATAGGGTTCAATGTATTTCATTTTTTCAACCCGGGTTCAATAAAAAACTAATTGGGTGATATTATTTATTTATATTCCCATAGGTCCTACAGACCGACTGAACAACATACTAAAATTTCATTTTGATAAACTCATTTTTACGGCAGTTATCGTGCTAACGAACAGACAGACAGACAGACAGAATGAACAAAGTCATAAACACTTTTCAACTTTGTTGTAAAGTGTTAATAAAAAGATCATTCGCAAAAGAAATTTAGAGTGAGGTATATTAACAAAATGAAAAACAGATTAAAATTAAAGAAAATAATAAAATTTTAAAAGTGAAATTTAGAAAATTTATAAAAAAAGAAAACATATGGATGACGAAGGTCTGAAGACCCCAGACAGTGCGACTCACATAGTGGGTTTAGAGTAGCTAGCTGCACGGTCGGGAAAGGATACCTCCCGCACTCAGGAGGCACCCAAGGTCTACCATCCCGCCAAAAGAACATTTATTTAAGTCTAAAAAGATAACAAATGATGAAATATAGTGTGGTTAAATAGACAGTTTTACATTATATTTGAATTTGACAAGTACGTTCATTTTTCAAATATGGGAAAGGGTTATTACGAATAAAGATAAAAAGATCATTAAAAAATAATATTCAGAGTGATGTATATTAACATAATGAAAAATAGATTAAAATTAAAGAAAATAATAAAATTTTAAAAGTGAAATTTGGAAAATTTATAAAAAAATAAAATATATGGATGACGAAGATCTGAAGACCCCAGACCGTACGACTCACATAGTGGGTTTAGAGTAGCTAGCTGCACGGCCCGGAAAGGATACCTCCCGCACTCAAGAGGCACGAAAGGTCTACCATCCCGCCAAACGAACATTTATTTAAGTCTAAAATTATAACAATTGATGACAAATATTGTGGTTAAACAGACAGTTTTACATTATATCTGAACATGACAAGTACGTCCATTTTTCAAAAATGGGAAAAGGGTTATTACGAATATAGATAAAAAGATCATTGAAAAATAAAATTTAGAGTGAGGTATATTAACCTTTTCCTTACGGCGGTACAACAGTTGTACCACTGAAATTCTCTTGAAACTCTCAATCTTCTGAAAACTTGAAGAATGCCTGCAGCCCTTCCTTCAAGTTTCTCCTGATTGAAGGGGGAACGAGTTACGAACAAAAGACAAGGTCATTGAAGGATTTTATTTAGAGGGGTGGAATTTTCAGTTATTTTGCCGTTATGGAGTTGAAAAATTGGATTCTTGGAGCCGTAATGTAAAGGTTAACATAATGAAAAATAGATTAAAATTAAAGAAAACAATAAAATGTTAAAAGTAAAATATATAAAAGGGAAATTTATGAAAAAGAAAAAAATAGGCACGTGGAAAACAAAAACATAAATTTAGAATTAAATTTCGAAAAGAAAAATGAGAAAAAGTACAAATATGACGGAGGTCTGAAAGTGGCCCTAGTATGACCCGCACGGATTCAGATAATTCTGGGATATTGAACGTCGATTTCAATTCGAGAGGATAACGAACACGCAGGCAGCTAACCTGAGGTAAAGATAGCAAGTAGTGGTCATTCAGATTGTCAGTTGAATCAATCTGGTATTAGTGACAATCTGACATTAGTGACCGAGTGAAGAATGGCATTACAAGGTGAATAATCGTCCGCTTCGAAGATAAGAGCATACAATTTCGTTCTAGTAGATCAACGGAAGAGCGTCGGCTGGCCAATACGAAAATCCGGAGTTCGATACTCGCTTGGGGGCAGTAAAGAACTTTACAAGATACACCGCGAACGTTTTTGAATGCATAAGATCTTATACTGCATCTAGTGTGCATTACAATAATGTAAAATGCGAAACATTATGAGCAGTCAAAGAGTTACATATTCTTGCCAAAAACATGGTTAATGTTCATAAGTATCTGCTTAGATCAGTTTTTTGTGTAATACCGGATTTTTTTTTCTATATTATAATAGTATTGTATACGGTACCTCAAATAATATGTTTAAATGACGGGGAATGTTTAGTAAGTATTTTTAACCGAAAGTAAATTGACACTACTTTTAGTAGTTATAAGCAGTTCTCGATATATTTAAAATTGTATTTTTCACAGAGAGTACGATAAAACTCTCGAAATAATTAACCGAATTACATTAAACGTGATACGCGCTTTTTAAACGGTGACATCAATAAGTTTGCTGTTTTTTACTAAGATCTAGTAATAAGAACACTCTAATTAGTATTACTTTCTCCACACAATATTAAAATTGGTTAATTTGTGAAGAATGTCATGTTTTCGACTTATGACAGTATGTTTAAAAATAGAAACAAAAGTCAATTTGCCTGGATTCTACTATGAAGTTTCATGTCGATAATTTTGTTAAGTATTTCATTAGGCCTTGAAGACGCATCAAAGACATCGTTCCCGGGGCGATACAGCCCAGTGGTTAAGGCACGGATATTGTACCCGGGGAACCCGAGTTCGATTCCCGGTTCCGCCCAAAATTCCTCGTGGTCACGCGGAGTACAAGCACGCTAAATATGTGGGGTCTGAAAGTCCTTCGGAGAGATTTGTGATAGGGGAAGGACGTACTGCCCTTGCGGATGTCGCACCTACTGGGTTCCGGTTTAAATTGGGTGGCACTGTCCCGGCGGTCCAAACAGATACTTTACACCTTCGAGTAAGGGCGCGGTAGCCCATTGGTTAGCGCGCTGGAGTTGCACTCGGTAGGCCCGGGTTCGATTCCAGCCACTGCCAAAACTGCCGCCGTGTTCATGCGGAGTACGATCACGTTAAACATGTGGGTCCGAAAGTCCTTCCGAGAGGTTGGTGGTAGGGGAAGGAGGGTACGGTCCCTGTGGATGCCTCCCCCATTGGGCTCCGGTCTAAATTGGGTGGCACTTCCCGACCGTCCAAACAGTTACCTTACACCTTTCTGGTAGGTCGGACGGTCTGGGTTTCAACAACAACAACACCTTCGAGTAGGTCATACGGTCTGGGTGAAAAGAAGGAAAGAATCAGTGTAGACTGGGGTGAGATATCCCAGTGGTTAGAGCGCGGGGTTTGCCCACGGAGGACTCGATTTCGGTTCCCAGTACTGTCCAAGCTACCCCAGTGTCTAAGGGGAGTACGGACACGTTAAATCTATGAGCTGAAAGTCCTTCTGCATCCTTAAACCTTAAACCTAAATGATACCTTAAACCTTTGGGTAAATCAAACGGTCTGGGTCGAAAGAAAGAAAGGCTTTTTTCCAAATATTTTTGAACTGAATCAAAATTCTCGAAACTATTTGGGTTAGCAACGTACTTTCTATGCAGTATAAGAGGTATAAGAGACGGTCTGTAGGACCCATGGGAATATAAATGAATAATATTACCCAATCAGTTTTGGATTGAACCCGGTTGAAAAGGCAAAATACATTGAACTTTATAGGACCTAATTTTTTAAACATTTTTTAAGCAAAGTTAATATTCACTAATTACTACAAAAATTTTAGAAAATATTCTAATTATCCAATAAAATATATATAAAAATAAAACTTCAGCAAAATAAGTTTGGTAAAATAAGTTTAAAATAAGTTTTTTAAATAAGAATTAAAATAATAATCACATCCATATCATACGAAGAGATCGCGTGACCCACATCAAAATAAAATATGGCATCCATATTTCTTCACAGAGTAAAAATCATGATTTTTAAAGTTCTTTTAAATTTATATTTAGTGTTGCATCTGTCCTACAACCACTTTATTTTTGCGTATTTTCTGCGCATCTAAATTCTGCACAAACGCAATTACAATATTTTTGTGTTTAACTGATCATCATACTTTGACTATTTCTACAACGAAGCCTAATTTTAATGGATGCACAATGTCGAAAACCCAGACCACACGAATGGCCCTAGGGTTTACAGCAGCTGTTAAACAAGTGATTGTAAGATGAGTTGTATAAGAACTACTGAATTTTTTTACGCAAAATTATTTAATTCTGGAGTCTGGAATAAAAGTGTATGAATGAAATATTCACTGCTTTTACATAGATTGCCAAACGACTTATATTTCGATGACGTCATTTGAATAAAACTAATTTTTTTCGATGAAGTTTTAAGTTTTCAAGTAAAATAAATTATTGTTGTTCTGTGATAATTAAAAATATATCAGCGCTGAATATATCGTATTTTAGAGATGCTTAAATAAAATTGCATTTCAGTTAGAAAGTGTTGCAAAATCAGTGCTTTATGCATGATTGCTCTTTCTTGTTATTTAAATCACGTGAATTACTTGTATTCATAATAAAAATCATATGTAAAATATTCATTCTAAGCATACGTGTAAGTACAAAAGCATTTTTATAGAACAATAATTGCCTATAAAAATCAACGATAGCATAAATAGAAATAGGTGAAAGGTATTTAACCGCAAAGATTATGAAAAAATAGTTTACAATAGGTTTTAATATAGAAAGAAAGTTAAATGGAGTAAAAAATTGGGAGTGTCTGCAAACATGAAGCGAACAGAATTTTATACATGACAACACGTATTGCTACCTTTAAATTTTTACATCGCAGAAAATACTTTTTATCGTTGAATAGAATTTTCATAATGAAAATTATCAGAGTTGTAACAATAACAAATGCCTTTCTTTCATGCTTTCATTTCATGACTTTATTTCATAAATCTGTTATAAATATTAAATTATTTTTATACTTTGTTATTTATAAAATAAGAAGATACATCATCATGTATTGTTAGAAAAGTATATTTTAAATGTTTGGCAATAGGCATTTTTGACTCAAACTATGTTTGATTGCGCAATGGCGTGACACCTTTGAATTTCTTAGGATTATGTGTATTCTTTTTAAATTGCGTTTAAGAGAATTTACTTTTAGAAGTTTCTATGATTGAACAGTTATGAAGACGTAATGACAGTTTGAATGATAGTTGTGAAGGCGTACATAGGATATTACTTTCCCTGCAATACCTGGTAATGTAAAGGGAAAGTATTAGAATCATACCAAAAATCACAACTCGAGTTTTCGACGGATCTACACATTTCGAGACCTCTAGAATACGAAAAAACCATTTTTAGCGTGAAGTCTGTGTGTGTGTCTGTGTGTCTGTCTGTCTGTGCAGGTTTTGTATTCACTCTAACTAAAAAACTAATAGACCGAATTTCACAAAATTTTGTAGGTAAGTTACTTGTGGACGAGTCTGGTGCTGATTGGTTTTGGGTACGATTCGGGATAAAAGAACACGCCTTTTTTTGCGAAATGGCCCGCAAAAGCTTGTATCCACTCCAGCTGAAAAACTAATGGACCAAGATTCACAAAATTCGGTAGATGAGTCACTTATAGGTCATCCTGGTGCTGATTAGATTTTGATACGATTCAGGAAAAAAATAACCTGCCTTTTTTTGCAAAATGGCTTGCAAAAATTGTCAAAATCTAAACTAAAAAGCTACGCATGCTCAAATATATCCATTAAATGCTTGTTACTTTCCTTATATACATAATGTATAAGAAAAGTATTGTGACGGGGTCAAAAATTCGAATTCGAGTTTTCGACGGGAGAGCACGTTTCAAGCATCCCTGATCACGAATCAAACATTTTTGAAGTGATGTCTGTGTGTGTGTATGTGTGTGTGTGTGTGTGTGTGTGTGTGTGTGTGTGTGTGTGTGTGTGTGTGTGTGTGTGTGTGTGAAAGTATGTGTGTGTGTGTGTGTGTGTGTCTGTGAGCCTGTGGAGACGATAACTGACGAGCGAATGGACCGATTCGAACCAAATTTGGTACAAAAATCACAATCCGCATACACTGGAAGCCTATTGTTTTTACACGTGATCGAATGTTCAGAACACCCCTACATTTCCAAATGAAATTTGGAAAAAATAGTCAAAAATCAAAACCACTAATAAAGTTACGCATATAGACATTTCTTATGTAATTATTTATTAGAAAACGATTGACATAAATTTTAGAACGCTAACAGGAACCGTTCTCGAGATATTGCACATTTTTCAAAAAAATTATCAGAAAGTCATATAAAATAAAAAAAAAATATTTCCTCTTCAGAGACATGTTCACTTTTCAGTAATACCATGCGATATATTGGATGACATCATTCTCGTGGGTCTAGCTCGTTCCATTCATGAAAAAAGATACTTTGAGTAATGCTTTTGTATTTGAACGCCAATATTCCTTTATCTGCTGTAAGAATAACTTATTTCTTTGTCCCTTATGCTTGGCGAGATTTTGGCGACGAATTTTGGCGGAATGTCGCCAACTTGGCGACTTTTTGAAATGTTGACAAATTAACGAAAATCTCGCCAAATGGATAAAAATGACGCTAAATCAATGAAATGACGACTAATTGTCGAAAATTCAATATCTTGGAAAGAATATTAGTATCTACTATAAGAAAAACCTATTTATTTTACTGTAAAAGTGGTAAAGTCATTACGTTATATAAGGAAAGTCATGTGTTGCCCACATCAGATATTTTAATACGTAATTTTTAACGATGAAAATAATAAGATCAACCCCATTACACTAGGACTAACCGTTCTCGAGATATATTAGTTTTTTCGTATTTTCTCCACGCCACCTTTGAAATATGTCCAGTTATCGAATGACAACGAAAATTGAAATAAAAGTGAATTAAATTTAATTGAAATAAAGAGAACGTGGATATAAGTCTGCAGAGAAAGTCATGTGCTGTCCACATCAAATTTTTTTTATACTGTTTGAAATAATTTTAGACCAGCTAATATTGTTAATATTAAGCAGCAAAACGGATCAATATATAAAGAAATGATCTGCCAAATCCAAGTGACTGGAATAACTATAATTGATAAAACCGTACTTTGTCGAAACAAGGGCTTAAACTGTGGTTGGAATAGCCCAGTGGTTACAGCGATACCAGTAGTTACAGAGGATCATACGCGATGGTCTTGAGTTAGATCCTCGACATCACTCAAAACTATCCTCATGTCTATGCCGATTATGGACACGGTAAATTTGAAAATTTATCCGATATGTGATTAGCCTTCTAACTTTGACAGTAGAGTAGCTGTACCACTGCATTTGAATCCTCAGTGAATGGTTCTGTTACAGCGTCTGTACTAAACTGTTATTCTTTTTCGGGATAGAAAGTTGAAAATATATTGCAACGGTTGAAAACTTTTGGACATTCTTATTGTAAGAATTTATATCCCTGCTTGGGATGGGTATTAGAAGGAGGGACTGATTACACACAAAACACAAGCCTTCTTGACCGTCCAAATAGCTGCTCAATCTCTCGGGTCTGTTGGAAGGTCTGGGTCTTCAACACAAAAGACGAGGTGTGGTATTTTCAGTTATTTATCAGCCGTTTTTATGTAGACATACGGGACTCTTTGAGCCAAAATGTGAAACGTCAATCAGGGAAATGGGGGTCTTGCCCCTGTAGCTGCCATATTCACTGTGTCCTGTTCAAAAGTGTTTGGTATTAGGAAAAAGTCAGATTTCAATCATTAAGGAAATAGGGTCTTTGAACCACCACTAGCTACAATATCACTCTCTCTTAAAATGGACTGTAATCGTGAGTGTTTGGTCTGACATAGGTACAGACAAGTGGAATTAGTAACAACAATAAGGAACAAACTCTGGAGAGTCGAGATATACATCAGATAAATGTGCGAATTTATGACACTAGCTGTAAACGAATTACACAGATACAGCAAGAATGATGTATATCATATGTCACGCGACGTGATACTGGATAACTAGGGGTTCCAGAGGCAGCACGTTCTGTGCACATTAACCAACCAAATAGAGCGAGATATGTTAAGGAAGAATATGAAGAACTATCTCCAGGCTAGAAGAAAGATGAGCCATATAATGACTGAATCCAGACAGATGAGCCATATGATGACTGAATCCAGACAGATGACAGGGCTGTGCATAAAAAACCAAAAAATGAGGTATTGAAGAGCATATGGTAATTGCACTAACTAAATTTAATTGTCGTGAGCATGTACTGCATGAAAGAGATCATGTCGATATGTTTCTAATAAACAGGCTATCCAAGCCTATCCATCTGCAGAAGTCCCGAATCAATACTAATAGCAAGAAAGATCAATCATACTTAAAGCATTGATTATGAAACACTTTCCAACTTCAATGCAATTTTATTTAAGCATCTCTAAAATGCAATACATTCCTCGGTAATATTTTAAAACTTATTACAATACTACATTCATTTATTATATTTGAAAACTTAACCCTTCATCGAAAAAAATGAACTTCATTCAAATGACGGCATTGAAACATAAATTGCCTGGTTTAAATATCTCAAAATTCGATACATTCCTCGGTAATATTCTTAAAATTATCATAATACTACAATAATTTATTATATTTGAAAACTTCATTGAAAACAACTGAAATTCATTCAAATGACGTCATAGAAAAAATAACACGCCTGACTCTCTCTATAAAAGCAGCATTTCCTTCATAAACATTTTCCCATTCATTTCATTCATCACAGTACTAGAATAATTTATTTTATTAAAGAACGTAAGACCATGGAGCTACAAGTAATTAAACTCTATGCTTAAAACTTCATCGAAAAAAATTGTCCTTCTCTCTGTAAAATCAATGAATATTTCATTCATATCAGATATGCAGACTCCATGAGCTAAATAATTTTGCGTTAAAGAAATACAGCAATTCTAATACAACTCATTCTACACATTATTCTGTTTACATTTTACATAAGTGAAAAATAGGCTTCGTTGTAGAAAAAATCAAAATTGGATGATCATTTAAACTCAAATATATTGTAATTGTGTTGTTACTTTCCTTATATACATAATGTATAAGGAAAGTATTGTGACAGAGTCGAAAATTCGACTTCGACGGGAGAGCACTTTTCAAGCATCCCTGATCACGAATCAAACATTTTTGAGGTGATATCTGTGTGTGTGTGTATATGTGAAAGTATGAGTGTGTGTGTATGTGTGAAAGTATGTGTGTGTGTGTCAGTGAGACTGTAGAGACGATAACTGACGAACGAATGGACCGATTCGAACGAAATTTGGTACAAAAATCACAATCCATAAACACTGGAAGCCTAATGTTTTAAACGTACTCGAATGTTCAGAACCCCCCTAAATTTTCGAGAGAAATTTTGAAAAAATCGTCAAAAAATCAAAACCGCTAATAAAGTTACGCAAATAGACATTTCTTATGTAATTTTTCATTACAAAGCGATTAACATAAATTTTAGAACGCTAAAATGAACCGTTCTCGAGATACTGCACATTTTTCAAAAAAATTATCGGAAAGTCATATAAAATAAAAAAATATATATTTCCTAATGAGAAACATGTTCACTTTTCATGCGTAATACCATGCGATAAATTTGGTGACATCATTCTCGTGGATCCAGTTCGTTCCATTCATTCATGAGGAAAGATACTTAGAGTAATACTTTTGTATTTGAACACCAATATTCATTTATCTGCTATAAGAATAATTTATTTTTCCGTCAGTAAAGCATGGCGAGATTTTGGCGACTAATTTGGCGGAATGTCGCCAACTTGGCGCTTTTTTAAATGTTGTCAAATTAACGAAAATCTCGCCAAATGGATTAAAATGACGCTAAATCAATGAAAATGACGACTAATTGTCGAAAATTCAATAGCTTGGAAAGTATATAAGTATCTACTATAAGAAACACCTATTTCTTTTACTGTAAAAGTAGTAAATTAATTGCATTATATAAGGAAAGTCATGTGTTGCCCACATCAGAATTTTTCTGTATGTAGATGCACATAATTTAAGCAAAAATAAACGGGAGATGAATACAACACTCAATATGAATTAAAAAGAACTTCAAAAATCACGATTTTAAGACAAGATGGATGCCATATTTCATTTTGAAGTGAGTCACGTGAACTTTTCATATCATGGTCACGTGATCGCTTCATATAAGAGGTGTAAAATTTTCGAAGTGATTTGTGAATTTTAAATGTGCTTAAAAATGTTTGAAAAATTAGGACCCATAGGGTTCAATGTATTTCATTTCTTCAACCCGGATTTAATCCAAAACTAATTGGGTGATATTATTCATTTATATTCTCAAAGGTCCTACAGACAGTTTAGATAACATATTAAAATTTCATTTTGATTAAGTCATTTTTACGGCAGTTATCGTGCTAACGGACAGACAGACAGACAGAATAAACAAAGTCATAAACACTTTTTACCTTTCTTGTAAAGTGTTAAAAATGTTGGTTTGGGATACATATTTTATTGATAACAGAGAAGAAATATATTATTAATATCTGTAGTTATAAGAGGGTAATGGAATTTAAATTTGCGACATCACATCGTCTGTTTTCAAATATTAAAATTAATAAGTGTAAATGACATTTTTTGAAAATTTGTAATAATGGGTAATGATTTTGAAGTTGATTAAACATAAATAATATTTTATGAAGAATGATTCTCTTTATTTAAGAAATTATTGCACCTATTGTCATATAAGTAATCATATCAGAGTCGAATATTGGCACGTCCAAAAAATAAATTAAATTTTGGTACTCGGAAGAAATTTAAAATAAATAAAAATATGTCTAAAAATTTCGAAAGTAAACATCCCAAATGTAGACTTCCAAATATAAATTGAACAAACAGGGGAAAACTTTCTTATAAAATCGTTATCTGCTGAAATAAATTTCGAATTAAATGGGTGGATAACATATTCAGGTACTAGCAGTCACATTACAGGATATTTAGATTTTTAACTTGATGAAGATGTATTAATATTGTTACCATTACCAATAGGTAAATATTGAAACTGATGGCATTGGTAAAATAAATTTTAAATTGAAAACATTAAATATAAGTTTAAATTATATTTTATATAAAGTCCAGCGCTTTATAGCAATTTATTATCTGTAAAATCAATAACTGACAAAAATTGCATAGTTTATTTTGATGCAAAAGTTTGAAAGTTTGTACTTACTATTAAGCAGTGGAAAACTGCAGTGCAAATTGTGAGCTGAATCAACAGGAGATTTATTTAAACTTATTACTGTCAAAGGTCAACATAAAATAAATATCTCAGAAGTAATACATTTTTTTACAATTTTAATTGGAGTTTGAAGAGTATAAAAATATTATGGCATAGAGACTATGACTTAGCCAAACAAATGGAAATAGAGAATCATGGGATTAAGACGTATAAACATAAGATACACTACCCTGCAAGTATAAAATCAATAAACAGAAATCAAAACATATTCTAAAAATCTGATGTGTGCAGCACATGACTTTCCCTGCAGACTCAAATTCATTTTTTCTTTATTTCTTTAATAATTCATTAAAGTGAGTTTAATTGCCCAAAATAATACTAAATTTGCATTTTTAATTCAATTTCTGTTTTTATTTGTTAATTGGACATTTTTCCAAAATCGGCATAACTAAATGCGAAAATTTCTATCTCGAGAACGGTTACTCCAAGAGTACTGGAGTTGTTCTTATTCTGTTCCTCATTAAAAATTACGTATAAAAGAAGCATTTAATTGATATATTTGAACATAAGTAGATTTTTTTAGCTTTTGGCGATTTTTAGGGCCATTTCGTAAAAAGAGGCAGGCTATTCTTTTCCGAATAATACCAAAACCTAATCAGCACCAGAGTACCCCACAAGTAACTTATCTACTACATTTTGTGAAATTTGATCAATTAGTATTTTAGCTAGAGTGGATAACTGAAATTTTTACGGGCCATTTTGCAAAGAAAGGCGGGTTCTGTTTTTACGAATCGTACTGAAAACTAATCAGCACCAGGGTCATACTCAAGTGACTTACCTACCAAATTTTATGACATTCGGTCCATTAGTTTTTGAGTTAGAGTGGATATATACATTGCACGGACAGACACAAAGACAGACACACAGACAGACACACAGACACACAGACAGACAAACAGACAGGCACACAGTCACACACACAGACAGACACACAGACATCACGCTAAAATTAGTTTTTCGTATTCTAGAGGTTTCGAAACGTGTAGATCCTTCGAAAACTCGAGTTGCGATTTTCGGCATGATTCCAATACTTTCCTTATACATTACCATGTATTGCAGGGAAAGTAAAAAAGTCATGGACGAAGTTAAACATGCATATTTACAGGGCACACTGATGTTAGTGACCTGTTACAAATACATAGATTAGTTAGAAATAGATATTTTATGATATTTAAAGATACCTACTCACGATTACCTATGGCTTATTTACTTACAATTAAAGAAAGTGTATTTTCACGTATTAACCACTTAGTTGTTTCAACAAAAACAAATTTAAAAAATCTGATGTGGGCAGCAGATGACTTTCCCTACAGACTCAAATTCATATATTCTTTTTCTTTAATTATTCTTAACTTGAGTTTAATTGCACAAAATAACACTAAATTTGCATTTTTAATTCAATTTCTGTTTTTATTTGGTAATTAGACATTTTTCTAAATGTGGCATAACTAAATGCGAAAAATCTCAAATATCTCGAGAATGGTTAGACCCAGAGTAATAGAGTTGCTCTTATTATTTTACTCATCAAAATTTACGTATAAAGCAAGCATTTAATTGATATATTTGAACATACGTAGCTTTTTTTAGATTTTGCGATTTTTGATGGCGATTACGCAAAAAAAGGCAGGTTGTTCTTTTCCGAATAATACCGAAATCTAATCAGCACCAGATTATACCCCAAGTAACTTATCTATCGAATTTTGTGAAATTTGGTCATTTAATATTTTAGCTAGAGTGGATACATGAAATTTTTATGACCATTTCGCAAAAAAAGGTGGTTTTGTTTTTACGAATCATACCCAAAACTAATCAGCACCAGGGTCATACCCAAGTGACTTACTTACCAAATTTTATGAAATTCAGTGCATTAGTTTTTGAGTTAGAGGGGATACATTCATTGCACAGACAGACAGACAGACAGACAGACAGACAGACACACAGACGTCACGTTAAAAATGGTTTTTTCGTATTCTAGAGGTCTCGAAACGTGTAAATCCGTCGAAAACTCGAGTTGTGATTTTCGGCATGATTCCAATACTTTCCCTATGCATTACCATGTATTGCAGGGAAAGTAAAAATATGAACATATACAAATATGAACATTTGAAAATATATCTGAAAATATGTAACAATGCGAATATTGAAATAATTTCCTCTGATTATACATGAATCCTGATATGATTATAAATATATCCTGAGATTACTCATAAAACTAGTTATCTTTTTTCACATTTTACAACAACGTTGGAAAGTGTTTATGACTTTGTTCATTCTGTCTGTCTGTCTGTCTGTCTGTCTGTCTGTCCGTTAGCACGATAACTGCCGTAAAAATGACTTAATCAAAATGACATCTTAATATGTTGTTCAGACGGTCTGTAGGACCTATGGGAATATAAATGAATAATATCACCCAATTAGTTTTGGATTTAACCCCGGTTGAAAAAATGAAATACATTGAGCCCTATGGGACTTACTTTTTCAAGCATTTTTTAAGCGGAATTGGTTCGAAATTTTAAAGTAATATTCAAATTGTTCCATAAAATATATAAAAAAATCAGCGAAAAATATTCAGTAGTTTTTTGAATAAAAATTAAAATAATAATAACACCTCTTATATGAAACGATCACGTGACCATGATATGAAAGTATCACGTGATCCACTTCAAAATGATATTTGGCATCCATCTTGTCTCAAAATAGTGATTTTTAAAGTTCTTTTTATTTCATATTGAGTGTTGCATCCGTCCTAAAACCACTTTATTTTGGTTTAAATTCTATGCATCTACATACTAAAACAACGCAATTACAATATATTTGAGTTTAAATGCTCATCCAAATTTGATTATTTCTACAACGAAGCATATTTTTCACTTATGTAAAATGAAAACAGCAAAATATGTAGGATGAGTTGTATAGGAATTGCTGAATTTTTTTAACGCAAAAGAATTTAGCTCATGGAATCTGCATAGCTGATATGATATAAATATTCATTGATTTTACCGACAGAAGGACGAATTTTGCGATGAAGTTTTAAGCATAGAGTTAAATTACTTGTTGCTCCATGGTCTTAATTTTCAAATAAAATAAATTATTATAGTATTGTGATGAATGACATGAATGGGAAATTATTTATGAATGAAATGTTGCTTTTTTAAAGAGATCCAGGCGTGTTATTTTTTCTATGACGTCATTTGAATGAATTTCAGTTGTTTTCGATGAAGTTTTTAAATATACTAAATTATCGTGATATTATGATAATTCTAAAATTATTACCGAGTAATATATCACATTTTAGAAATATTTAAACCAGGCAATTTATATTTCAATGCCGTCATTTAAATGAAGTTGTTTTTTTTCGATGAAGGTTTAAGTTTTCAAATATAATAAATCAATGTAGTATTGTGATAAGTTTTAAAATAGTACCGAGGAATGTATTGCATTTTAGACATGTTTAAAAAAAATTGCATTGAAGTTGGAAAGTGTTGCATAATCAATGCTTTAAGCATGATTGATCTTTCTTGTTAATAAATAATGATGTATCTGTGTATGTGCCATCTAGAGAGAAATCTAAGCGTTGAATGGTCATGGAATTTGATATCAAAGTAATTCAGGACCTGATAAATTTCATCTCAAAGTAAATATATTTTAAAATTTCATATTAGTTTTTTAGTAAATTTATGTTTCTGCCTGAATTACAATAATATTTGACGATTTTCACATAAATGCATTTCTTACCGATCTGAAATATTATCACACAGTTTCTATTTTAACACCATCGCAAAGAGCAAATAAATTTCTTTCAAACAAACTTCGAACGGCGTCCATACAACGAACAGATATATTTTAATGACTTTTTAAAATATATAATTTTCCTGCGTTTTAAACCTCTCGAAATTATATATTACGATATATTAAAATTGATGGGAAATCAGACGCTTATTTGTTTTCAAAAGTTGCTTAAAATATCGCAGACCATCCCCTAAAAAATAATTATATATTTTTTACTCGAGGCAGTGCTTTAATTTTTAACACTTTACAACAAAGTTGAAAAGTGATTATGACTTTGTTCATTCCGTCTGTCTGTCTGTCTGTCTGTCCGTTAGCACGATAACTGCCGTAAAAATGACTTAATGAAAATGAAATTTTAGAATGTTGTTCAGACGGTCTGTAGGACCAATGGGAATATAAATGAATAATATCACTCAATTAGTTTTGGATTGAACCCGGGTTGAAAAATTGAAATATATTGAACCCATGGTACGTACCTAATTTTTCGAACATTTTTTAAGCAGATTTAAGATTCACAAATTACTTCGAAAATTTTAGGTGATATACAAATTGTTCCATAAAATATAAAAAAAAATTCACCGAAATATATTCAGTAGTTTTTTAAATAAAAAATAAAATAATAAAAACACCTAGTATATGAAGCGATCACGTGGCCCACTTCAAAATGATATATGGCATCCATCTTTTCTCAAAATCGTGATTTTTAAAGTTGTTTAAAATTCATATTGAGTGTTGTATCCGTCCTAAAACCACTTTATTGTTGCGTAAATACTGTGCATCTACATACTGAAACAAAGCAATTACAATATATTTGAGTTTAAATGCTCATCCAAATTTGAAAATTTCTACAACGAAGCCTATTTCTCACTTATGTAAAATGTAAACAGCAAAATATGTAGAATGAGTTTTATTAGAGTTCTTGTATTTCTTTAACACAAAATCATTTAGTTCATGGAGTCTGCATACCTGATATGGATGAAATATCCATTGATTTTACAGAGAGAAGGACAATTTTTTCGATGAAGTTTTAAGCATAGAGTTTAATTACTTGTAGCTCCATGGTCTTACGTTTTTTAATAACATAAATTATTCTAGCACAGTGATGAATGAAATGAATGGGAAAAAGTTTATGATTGAAATCCTGCTTTTATAGAGAGAACCAGGCGTGTTATTTTTTCTATGACGTCATTTGAATGAATTTCAGTTGTTTTCGATGAAGTTTTCAAATATAATAAATATAGTCGTAGTATTATGATAATTCTAAAATTATTACCGAGGAATGTATACATTTTAGAGATGTTTAAACCAGGCAATTTATATTTCAATGCCGTCATTTGAATGAAGTTCATTTTTTTCGATGAATGTTTTAGTTTTCAAATATAATAAATTAACGTAGTATTATTATAGTTTCAAAAATATTACCGATAAATGTATCGCATTTTAGAGATGTTTAAACCGAGCAATTCATATTTCAATGCCGTCATTTGAATGAAGTTATCTTTTTTCGATGAATGTTAAATTTTCCAATATAATAAATTAATGTAGTATTGTGATAAGTTTCTAAATATTACCGAGGAATGTATTGCATTTTAGACTTGTTTAAATAAAATTGCATTAAAGTTGGAATGTGTTTCAAAATCAATGCTTTAAGCATGATTGATCTTTCTTGTTTTTTTCTTCATTCATTATTCAAAATTGCTCTTTTCAATTGGATTTCTTTAAACATTTACCCTCGAATTATAACTGCAATAGTTTAGTTCACATTAAAAAAAATTATATTCTGCGATGGAAATTTAGGAAATTACAAATTTTTGAAAGTAAAATTTTTATTTGAAATTTACATATGCAAGAGAGAATAAAATAGAAAAGTAAATAAAATAAAGATCGATCATGCTTAAAGCATTGATTATGAAACACTTTCCAACTTCAATTTTATTTAAAAGTGTCTAAAATGCAATACATTCTTCGGTAATATTTTAAAATTTATCACAATATTACATTAATTTATTATATTTGAAAACTTAAACCTTCATTGAAAAAAATGAAATTTATTCAAATGACGGGGCATTGAAATATAAATTGCCTGGTTTAAACATCTCTCAAATGCGATACATTCCTCGGTAATATTTTTAAAACTATCATAATACTACGATAATTTATTATATTTGAAAACTTCATCGAAAACAACTGAAATTAATTCAAATGACGTCATAGAAAAAAATAACACGCTTGGATCTCTCTATAAAAACAGCATTTCATTCATAACTTTCTCCCATTCATTTCATTCATTACAATGCTATAATAATTTATTTTATTTAAAAATTAAGAACATGGAGCTACAAGTAAGTAAACTCTATGCTTAAAATTTCGTCGAAAAAAATCGACCTTTTCTTTATAAAATTAATTAATATTTTTTTCATATCAGCCATGCAGACTCCATGGGCTAAATTATTTTGTGTTAAAGGAATACAGCAATTCTAATACAACTCATTCTATATATTTTGCTGTTTACATTATACATAAGTGAAATATATGCTTCGTTGTAGAAATAATCAAATTTGGATAATCATTTAAACTCAAATATATTGTATTTGCGTTGTTTCATTATGTAGATGCACAGAATTTAAGCAAAAATAAAGTAGTTTTAGGACGGATACAACACTCAATATGAATTAAAAGGAACTTACAAAATCACGATTTTGAAACAAGATGGATGCCATATATCATTTTGAAGTGGGTCAGGTGATCTTTTCATATCATGGTCACGTGATCGTTTCATATAAGAGGTGTAATTAATATTTTAATTTTTATTTTAAAAACTACTGAATATATTTCGCTGAGTTTTTTTTTTGTATATTTTATGGATCAATTTGAATATTTCCTAAAAATTACGAAGCAATTTGTGAATTTTTAATTTGTCTAAGAAATGCTTGAAAAATTAGGTCCCATAGAGCTCAATGTATTTCATTTTTTCAACCCGCGTTCAATCCAAAACTAATTGGGTGATATGATTTATTTATAGTCCCATAGTTCCTACTGACCGTCTGAATAACATACTAAAATTTCATTTTGATTAAGTCATTTTTACGGCAGTTATCATGCTAACGGACAGACAGACAGACAGAATGAACAAAGTCATAAACACTTTTCAACTTTGTTGTAAAGTGTTAATAAAATCAGAAGGATAAAATAAAATAACCTTAATTATAACTAAAGATTAGACCTCACAAATACGCCAAAAATTTATTTTTATGGGATTCAAAAACAACCAACTTATGTATGGAAATTAATTATTTCAAACATTTATGAGGAGAAAATCAACTGAAGAATAATACGGATTATTAACAAACAGAACACGTTTTATTTTAAATATCAACAGTTATAAGACTTGATGTCATCGTTTCAACTCATATATTAAGTAGAAGATAAGGAAAATATATGATATTCCAGGGGACAGTGATGGAACTGTAGTTCAAAGAGCAAATTGATATATTCAATGTACGAAAGATATGATTTCATAAATTGGTTTAGATGAAAAACATACGCTAAATGTGTATACAGTGATATGTGTAAGGCATTAATTAATCTAAAATGTTAGCATCTAGAGATGCGATTTTCTTAGGAAATATTTGCACTTCAGAAGTAAATTAAAGTCGTAAAACAGTGTCGTAATATATTCCATTGAAACCGAGTATATATTTAGCTCCAGTTACCTAGTAGTTAATAGGACACATAAATTTCATCAGGGACTTAAAACCGCGACGTTCGACCAGCAGCTCATACATCTGAACTTTGTGTTCGGATAGAAGTAACCTGGAATGCTCTTCTTCCAATAAAAATTCAAAAAAATCTGTTGTGGGCAGCACATGACTCTCCTTATTTTATTCAATGAATTTACTCCTTTTACAGTAAAAAAAAATAGATTACTCTTATAGTAGATATTTATATTCTTTCCAAGATATTGAATTTTCGTCAATGAGTCGTCATTTTCATTGATTTAGCGTCATTTTTTTCAATTTGGCGAGATTTTAGTTAATTTAGCAACATTTAAAAAAGTCGCCAAGTTGGCGTCATTCCACCAAATTCGTCGCCAAAATCTCACCAAGCGTTATGGACGGAGAAATAAGTTATTCCTAAAATAGCAGATAAATGACTATTGGCTTTCAACTACAAAAGTATTACTCAAAGTAAATTTTTCCATGAATGGAACGAGCTGGATCCACGAGAATGATGCCACCAAATGTATCGCATGATATTACATACAAAAAGTGAACATGTGTCTCAATAGGAAATATATATATTTTTTTATTTTATATGATATTTCAATAATTTTTAAACATATGCAATATATCGAGAACGGTTCATGTTAGCGTTCTAAAATTTATATCAATTCTAATGAAAAATTCTAATGAAAAATTACATCAGAAATGTATAAATTTGCGTAACTTTATTAGAGGTTTTGATTTTTTGATGATTTTTTCAAAATTTCACTCGAAAATTTAGAGGGGTTCTGAACATTCCATTGCATATAAAAACAATAGACTTCCAGTATTCACGGATTGTAATTTTTGTACCAAATTTCGTTCGAGTCGGTCTATTCGTTCGTCAGTTATCGTCTCCACAGACTCTCTGACACACACACACAAAAACACACACGCACACACATACTTTCACACACACACATACTTTCACACACACACACACACACACACACACAGACATCACCTTAAAAATGTTCGATTCGTGATCAGGGATGCTTGAAACGTGTTCACCTGTCGAAAACTAGAATTCGAATTTTCGACCCCGTCACTACTTTCCTGATACATTATTGTATATAAAGAAAAGTAATATGTTTGATTCGATGCCACGTTATATAGAAGAATTTGTTGCAGCGCGTGGTGGTTTCACAAAATACTGATTTTCGATATGTAATATTGATTTTTACTTTACAAATTTAATCGTTTACTCGTATCAATACAGGTTGTTTGTGAAATAAATCTCATTCAATTTTGTTGATTATTTCATGATGTTGCAATTTTTACAAATAGGAGTATATCTTCAAAGGATGAAAATACTATTTGAGATCGACATTTGCCCATCGCAGAAGGTGACTGCAGATATGTTTACAAAGTTGCTAGAAAAACTAGTTATCCAAAAGCATCAAACAGGCATAAAATTGATTGATTAGTAATCAACAATTATTAATAATTGTGCTATTGCATTTTCACAAGATGTGCGTGTATTTTAAAGAGTGAAGTTCGTGTAAAATTAAAGTTGATGCCTCTAAGTCTCCATAAAAAATAAATGGTTTTAATGCAATTGAGAGACTTGAACCTAATCACGCCTTTTTCCTTCAACTCGTGAATTTTTTATACATATTATTAACAATTTAAGATTCTACAATTCAGCCTTTACCTATTTTTTAACGTCTTGTTATAGGTTACAAGTAACTCTACTTTGCTTACAATTTTATTAACTGTGGACGGATATTAATGCTCTTCATCGTTACTGGGTTTAAAGAAACACTTTCTACCAACAAAATTCTAAAATCTTTACTTTTAGATAATTTTGTCCTGCACTAGTGAACGATTTTGAAAAGGTGTGCTGCGACACAGACATGTACTTCAAAATTGCAAACTTTTCATATGTAAAACCATGCGATACATTTGGTGACATCATTCTCGTGGATCTAGCTCGTTGCATTTATGAAAAAAGATACTTTGAGTAATACATTTGTATTTGAACGCCAATAGTCATTTATCTGCTGTAAGAATAAGTTATTTCTCCGTCCTTAACGCTTGGCGGTATTTTGGCGATGAAGTTGGCGAAATGTCGCCAACTTGGCGACATTTTTAATTGTTGCCAAATTAAAAAAAATCTCGCCAAATGGATAAAAATGACGCTACATCAATGAAAATGACGACTAATTCAAGAAAATCCAATATCTTGGAAAGAATATAAGTATCTACTATAAGAATAACATTTTTTTTAACTGCAAAAGTAGTAAATCCTTTGCATTATATAAGGAAAGTCATGTGTTGCCCACATCAGATTTTTATACAGTTGTGTTAAAGTTCGGAATTTGCCCAATCAACCTTTCTATGATAACAACGCTAGTTCAGTGCTCCCACTTACTGTACGGGTATACCGTAACACATCACTTGGTGAAACACTGTGCCGCTAGTTAAGAAGTTTGAGAATTACTGCGAACAGCAATAGCCGTGATATCGTGGGGCACAGTTAGTGAGGGATGATTAGTTAAGCACTTTCTATCTTGCATTTTACAACACTCTGTTACAGGACATAACACTGTCAAAACTGCAAGTCAAGCAAAATATTTTTGCTTGCATTCGCTAAGAATGGAAATATTTACAAATTAAAATGGATTTACAAAAATCAGCCAAAATTGATTAAAATAAAGTCCTATTGTTAATTTGAAAAAAATAATTTGGAAAACAAAAATGTTTAAATGAGAAACAATTGATTGAAAACAATTTTAATTGAAAAGAGTTTTGATTAAAAATTTTGATTGAACAAAGTTTGATTGAAATATGAAAGTAATATTTTTATTATTCTGATTCTGAAGTCTTTTCCGTACAATGATGCAACTAGATGTGACAAAGATATTTCATTTATAAACAGATAAAATAAAATGTGCATCAATTTCAACTCCATAGGGATAAACTTACAACACATGTAGTGGGTAATTATTTATAACAAATCAGTTAAAACATTTGGGAATAGTTTGTTTACAATATTCGATATAGGAATACATTTTAATTTATTTTATTCTGTTTATTCTAAGCGAATTTATTCCCTCCATGGGGATATTCCAGAAATATGTACTCGAAATTTGTTCCATATATCTTTTACAAAAAAAGTAAATATATGAGTATTAATATATTTATTTCAGTCAATCAGCACAATGTATTTGCATATGCACTAAGTTATATGATATTAAAATTGGGTGATTGCTTTGAATTAAATTTAAAGATTGCGAAATTTTACCAAAATAAAAAAATAGGGCAAGAATGTATTCTAATAGATTTACAGACTTCTTCAAATAGTATGCGATATTTTACAACATATTTTTTTTTATTTAGATTTGTATTATAGTTGTTCATTATAGAGTATATGTTTGGCTTTAATTTTACTAATTTACTTTCGAAACTGCATTTATAATTCCAACTAGCTATATGTCTAATAATAATAAACTAGATCAAAACAAAAAATAAATGCGAAAATAATGTTTAGTAAGCAGATGCAGATTTCGTAAATCTTAAGATTTTCTTCTTCAGAGCGAACAAGCCATGACTAAAACGCCCAATGTAGAGCTAGACCATACTGAGCAAACAGAAAACGGGTTAAGCCATATATTTGAATATGGTAGCGCAATCTATTGTTATAAATGGAAATTTAAACGATAAAAAACAGATTACGCTATACTGGGTTTTGCCAATTAACCAGTTATCTGTTTGTTCAGCATGTTGTAACTATCTTTTGGGACGTTCAGGTGTTCAGGCTTGCTCGCACTGAAGAAGGAATTCCAAAGATTTCTGAAACGTACGTATGATTAAAAATCCGTATTTGGGAGGATTTTAAGTTGTTATTTATTTTATTATTGATTTTGTGCAAAGTCTAGTTTTATAAGGGTCATATGTTTATCGTGCGGAACCTGTAAAGAACCTTGCTGCCCCAATTGGAAATTGAGCCACGGACTTTCCCTACTGGTAAGCTGACGCTCTACCGTTGAGCTACTGGAATGGAATTGAAAGCTCTTATCGTCGAAGTGGACTTAGCATTTTCCATCCATTAATATCATATTGACGTGCATCTGCCAATCTGACCAACTAGTTTCTGTTATTACTTTCCTTATATATATAATGTATAAGGAAAGTATTGTGACGGGGACGAAAATTCGAATTCGAGTTTTCGACGGGAGAGCACTTTTCAAGCATCCCAGATCACGAATCAAACATTTTTGGAGCGATGTCTGTCTGTCTGTCTGTCTGTGTGTGTGTGTGTGTGTGTGTGTCAGTGAGCCTGTGGAGACGATAACTGACGAACGAATGGACCGATTCGAACGAAATTTGGTACAAAAATCACAATCCGTAAGCACTGGAAGCCTATTGTTTTTATACGTAATCGCATGTTCAGAACTCCTCTAAATTTTCGAGTGAAATTTTGAAAAAATCGTCAGAAAATCCAGAAAGCTAATAAAATTACGCAAATAGACATTTCTTATGTAATTTTGCATTAGAAAACGATTGACATAAATTTTAGAACGCTAACATGAACAGTTCTCGAGATATTGCACACTTTTAAAAAAAATTATCAAAAAGTTACATAGAATAAAAAAAAAATGTTTCCTATTGAGAAACATGTTCACTGATCATATGTAATACCATACGATAAATTGGGTGACATCATTCTCGTGGATCTAGCTCATTCCATTCATGAGAAAAGATACTTCGAGTAATACTTTTGTATTTGAATGCCAATAGTCATTTATCTGCTGTAAGAATAACTTATTTCTCCGTCAATAACGCTTGGCGAGATTTTGGCGACGGATTTGGTGGAATGTCGGGAACTTGGCGACATTTTTAATTCTTGCCAAATTAACAAAAATCTCGCCAAATGGATAAAAATACTATAAGAATAACATTTTTTTTAACTGTAAAATTAGTAAATTCATTGCATTATATAAGGAAAGTCATGTGTTGCCCACATCAGATTTTTTTTACTTCAGGTTTGTTTCCTACTGCTATTTTTTAGCTTTCAGATTAGCTCCTTGCTTGGTTTTTTACCTTTCAATTTGAAATCGGCGCTCAAAATTCCAGAGTCCACTGAATCCGTATTAGTCGAATTTGGGTCACTTTTGAGTCACACGGTCTGGGGTCTTCAGACCACCGACATCTTCCAAAGAATCTTCCTTCTAAAAATCTGCCCAGGCAATTGTACAACATCTAATATCTCTTTAATTTACTTCACTGGCATTCCGCCCAATAATTTTACAATTTCTACCCTCTATAATAAATTTAATTTTTGGAAACATAAAATTGATTCATTTTCTTCTCCCTCCCTCCTGCCTCCCTCTGATTTAGATTTCCTTGTTCATTTCTCCAACTTTCATCCCGCTAAATGGTCCGGAAATTTAGTTAACATAATGGATGAAGACTCCATTTATAATATGTGTACTGGTGGTTCAATTATTGACAATAACACATCATTATGTTAATGTACCTCACTCTAAATTTCATTTTTAATAATCTTTTTATCTATATTCGTAATAACCTTTTCCCATTTTTGAAAAATGGGCGTACTTGTTAAGTTCAAATGTAATGTACAGCTGTCTGTTTAACCACAATATTTTTCATCAATTGTTATCTTTTTAGACCTAAATAAATGCTCGTTTGGCGGGATGATAGACTTTGGATGCCTTCTGAGTGCAGTAGGTATCCTTTCCCGGCTGTGCAACTAGCTACTCTAAGCTCAATATGTGAGTCTCACGGTCTGGGGTCTTCAGACCACCGACATCATTCCACTAAATTTCATAGCTGATTTGTTCGGGTGGTATTGTAAAGAAACTTGCTGTCACAACTGGAAATCGCACCAATCATCTTCGTACTGGACAGCTGATTCTCTGCCACTGAGCTACTGGGATGAATTGCAAGATCTTCATCCAAGTGGACTTCTTTGTTATCTTTGTCTGCATTTGAACTTCTTATTTTTACTTAAACATTCACAAGGATAGCAAGATTTCAGACATATTGTTCAAACCTAAAAGTAGTAATAGATTTAGTATCTGTTCAGGGTTACAGAGAGAAAGTACTGCAAACTTCCGCTAATCAGGTACTCAGTGCTTCAGTAAGCTCAATAGTCCGGTACGCCTGTCTAATAGAATTCAGGTCTATTTTGTTATTTTCGGAAATGTCTGTAATCTCGTACCAATTTGCAAATTTCTGTTCATTAAAATTTACCTTTCGACTTTTAATTCAATTTAAATACTTTTCACATACGCAGTGGAATCCGATCCGTGAAACATTTTTGGCAAATAAATATATCATTTATTATACATTATTATGTTTTAAATTATTTATCTCATTGCTTACTTCATTTTAGTTCGATATCCTGTAAACCTGAAATTCCGAGCTTGCCCGATTATCGAAAATTTACTTTATTGTGGACTTTTGGGGACATGAAACTTTAAATACGTGTTTTTCATTTCATTTTGAAATAAGTAGACCTGGATATACAGAATTTTAGTTCATGAAGAATTTGCGTGGATCCTTATACATTAAATATCAAAACTGGCCAAATGCTTCTAAGAAACATTTGAGTTCACTCACCCATACAAACACTAAATTACTCTATGTTATCTAATACAAGATATCTATGTTTGTATAAGGTATTAAAACCTAGTTTGGATCGGTAGTAGGATATTCAACTACAGATGCATGCCGTCAGTTACTGATAGAACCGGTTATTTTGCATAATATGTAAATGATAGCTTATCGTAATTTAGAATCTGTATCTGAAACCACACAATGCCCGTTCCAGCAGTGTGACACTAACTTTCCCGGCATGTGGTTAACCAGGAGTATTTTATGAAAGTCTGAATTTATAGCATTTATACTATTTTAGCTTACAGTGTAATTTGGTTTATACCAGTCTTTGTACTGTTAAAGAATACTCTATGTCCATTATAGGCCTTTCCCCACATAATTAAATACTTTAATATGAATAATAACTAACTAGAGATTTTTCGTCTGTATCTCTAAACATCAAAGGATTTATATTCTCACTGATTGAATAAAACATAAAATTATAAATAAAAATATTTGATTTTTTCAAGAAATTTCAAGTTCTTGTGCTAAAATAACTTCTCGTAATCAATTCCTAAATAAAACAGTCAATTCATTTCTTGTTAAAATTGCTTGTTTTGTTATACTGTTTATTGGTTTATTTGTTTACATTCTGAATTAGGCTTTGTTGGCTTTGTTTTCGAAATTGGGCTTTGTTGTAGAAATAATTAAGCTTTGTTGTAGAAATAATTAGGCTTTGTTCTAGAAATTGGGCTTGGTTGTACAGATAATTAAAGTCTGACGATTACTTAAACTCAAAAATTTTGTAATTTCTTTGGCGCTGAATATAGTTGCACAGAAAGTACGCAAAACTAAAGCGGTTTCAGGACGGATGCAACACTAAATATCAATTTAAAAGAACTTTAAAAATCACGATTTTTAATCTGGAAAAAAGACGGATGCCCTATTTTATTTTGAAGTGGATCACGTGATCTCTTCATATTAAATGGTTGTCATTATTATTTTAATTTTTATTTAAAAAACTAGAACATATTTTGCTGAAGTTTTTTTGAATATTTTTCG